>JAHBCN010003449.1:0-75305 GCA_019359885.1 Listronotus oregonensis | reverse complement strand
AATAAACTGAAATGACGTTTTGTTAAACATTCTAAACCGTTGTTAACTTTAACAATTGCTAAGTCCATTGCTAAATTTAACAACGCGATCATTACTCGCCGTTTGTCTACCCAGCTCTAATAGATGTTCCAAAGACCGCCGAGATTCCACAGAATGGTCAGAGCCTATCATTTCCATGGCTGATTCTCTTTTGCTAAGTCGTCGGCCTCTTCAACATCTGGGTGGTTCTCAGGCCTGGTCCCCAGGCTACCGTAAGTTTGTTTGCCAACCCGATTTTTCCAGGGCCTGTATACAGTCCCCCACTAGTTTGGAATTAATTTTTGGTGAACTGATGGCCAGGGCTGTCTGAGTAAATGACGATGTTTTTCCTTTACTCCCTTTTTCTTTAATCCGCACCGCACAATGTATTATTGGTGCGATTTCCGCTTGAAAAACCGTGGCGTGCTGACCAAGACATAAGGTTATGTTTTCTCTAGGCTTGTCTCCATAGATGCCAGCTCCTACTCCCTTGTTGGTCTTGGAGCCATCTGTATACCAGATATGATCGGCTTTGATTGAAGGGCCTTTTTTTCTAGTAATAAAGGCCTATTTTGGACCTCATTAAATAAAAATTATTATGTCCGGTGGCGTCCCAGAGGAAATCTTATCGAAAATAATTGTAAAAAAATCTTACGTCGTTATAAGACCAATTCATTGCAAGTCTCTGAACCACTTTGAAAACGAAGCAGGATAGAAAAAAGTTTCAAAAAACAAAAAAGTTAAATTTTTGGTTGCTTAATCTAAAAAAATATATAAAATTGCAAAAAAAGTCAGTAGCGTACATTTTTTTACAATTATTTTCGATAAGGCGTCCTCTGAAACGCCCCAGGACTTATAAATTGTATTTTAGTAATAATTAAATATGCCCTAAGATAATTACAAAAAACCCCATTTTTTAAAACGTTTAAAGCCCCGCATCTTAGTATCTGTAGTTAACATTATTCAAAGAGTTTGAAATTTGGCCGTGCATTTTTTAAACACCCTGTATATCCATTTTTTTTTAATAATAAACCGAAGTAAACTTTATATAAAAACAATTAATACCTGTAAAACAAAACCCATAATACATTCAAGCCTTAATTTAATTATAATGCTTTCTTTAAAATATCTCTATGGGAATATACAGTGTTGATTGTTGATGCGTGGGAAGATTTCCATAACTACACAAACAAAAGCGCACATTAAAATAATGTAATCTTATTATTAAACATCAAATCTTAAGCTGCCATATTATTCATATAGAAAGTCATAAACTATCAATTTTAATAATAACTTGGTTTGTAAGCAAGCAGCAAGTAAGCAGGAAGTAACCAATATTTTGGACCAATAAATAATTTTTGAAACATTTATAATACTTTTTAATCACTAGAGACATTGTAACTAAAGAATATTTTTTGGGAAGACATTTAAAGTAGATATTACTAACAAGAAGTATGTTTGTAAATTTTATTTGCAAAGTTTACTTGAATTAATATACAGTGTTTCCGCATTTTATAGCACTCAAAGTATAAGAGATATTAAAAAAAATATCTCTTGACTAAAATTGTAGAATTTAAAAAAAAATGAAACGGGGGGTTAAAATTTTTTCTGGTTTCAGATGAAACTCTCTTCTTCTAGATAACTCATATGTAAAAAATATATATTTTTTGGCCTTGCCAACGAGTGCTTTAGCCACGGAAATATTTTTATACTGCCAATATAGCATGTTGACAGGATCACACATTTCACGCCCAGGGGTCGATCAGGGCGACTTTACAGATAAGCACATTAGTAAAGAATTTTAATATGTATTAGTTTATTATTATCATGCTGTTTTATCCGATTTATTTTTGGTGTTTATTAAACATTCTTCTGGTATCTAATATAATCTACAAAAAATCTCAATTCGCAAAAAAAAATATTTTTTCGGTGACTCCAAAAGCTTGGCTATCATAATTTGATAAATGGTGATCCCCAAAAAATTGTTTTTGCAAATTAAATTTAAGTGCATAACAATTTATTCTATGTATGGTGTTATCCAACAAGGAATAAACCGGAATTATATTAAAAAGTCATTTTGCGTATTTTATCTTGCAGAATTTTAAAAAACACTAAAAAAAAAATTTGAATTAAAATAAAGGAAATAAAACATAAGATTATCATTTGTTTAATGAATCAGTTTATTTATTAATTTGGTTTTAAAAACAACTCATTTTTTCGATACGTTTAAAAAAGGATATCGGATTTATTTTTAGTAACAATAGGATTAATTTTTTATAAGAGAAATAGTCCACAATACATATTCTGACAATTTGTGTTTTTGCATTTCAGGTATTGAGTATTATTAGTAGATTTTTCTTAAGGTATTCGGTCATAAATTAAAAAATTAAAGACAAATTCTGTGACGTTTCGGTTTATTTATATTTGTAAATCTTCTTAACTTAAACTTAACTTCAATGTAAAATTGTTTTTTTATGTTAAATTTGAAAAATGAATTTTAAAAAATATTTATTTATAATATTTATATATTAATATTCTTTTCATTTCGTAGTTTTTCTCTGTTGATATTTATTTATATCCTTTGTTATATTTACTGTTTATTTTAAAGTTCAATACTACATACATTACTTTGTTTCTGTACAATTCAACTTTCACCATCATAAGCCTTCAAGACAATGCCCAACAGTTGGTCCATTTTTTCACCCCTTTATGTCCGAGATTAATAAATTCAACATTTTTATAGTCATTAATAAAATGTTCTGACAAATAATAAAGATAACAATCATCGATCAAATTAGGGAGTCACAGGAAGTGCTAGTTTTAGTCACCTTGAATTTGTAATTTCCCCAAATTTAAAAAGAGAGAGGATGAGAATCATCAGTAATAAAGATAATTTTAATTAAGGTTTTTAAACCAGTAGCACGGAAATTAAAAGGGATTATAGAATATTGACCACTAAAGTGGTGATCCCTACTTAGATATAATTGAATGTCTAGTTAATAACTATAAGTGTTTTATAAGATATTTTTAAATAAATTTAAAACTAGCTATAAAAAGGGTTTTTATACTTTTAAATAGCCCCATGGTTTTATCTTCATAAAAATGGGTTAGGTGTTTATACAGGGTGGTCTGGGTGGTTAAGAAAGTTTAAAACATATGGTTTTTTTTATTACACACAAAATATTTTGACACTTTGTCGTGACTACTGCTATGCAAATTCAAAGAAGAAGTTTAAATAAAAAGAAACAATACAATTTAAATTTTGTTTTAGGGCTTACTAAATTTAAAAAAAATATGAACTTTTTAAAAAGTTGTAAATCTTGGGACGAAATCATTTCATTAGCATTTAGTATATCGTATTAGTATATACAGGTGCCACAGATTCGTGTGCATGCATGGGGATCTCGGAAACCGTAAGAGATACGAAGTCGGTTAAATTATGGCAAAGTTGCGCATTTAGGTGCCTAACAACATGCCGATTGGAAAGTTCAAAAAATTCGAAATTTGCTGATTTCGTTTTTATTTTTTATGGCGTTATTTAAAGAGATATGAACACTAAAAGATCTCAAAATTTGTAAAAAAAAAAAATTAAATCGACTCGAGCGCCAAGATTTAAATTGTGTCAATTAAAATACGGGTGTGATTTAATCAGTCAACAAATTATTTCCTTTTTATTTATTATATAAACTGGTATATTTTTAAAACGATAAATCTGTCACCAACTTGTTAAAGCCAAATTATTTGAAAACAATTATCTGTAAACAGAGCTCTCGGTAATTGAATTAAAATAATTGAAAAATCGTATTCAATTACTTCTTGATAATTTGATTACTTTAATTCAATTACTTTCCGAAAAAGGTAATTGTATTTGGATAATCAATTAATAGGATAATGTAATCGTAATTGGTAATTGTATTTCACGAATCCCAAGTAATTTAATTACTTAGAAATTAATTTGATTACTTATAAAGTAATTAAATTACTTAGAAACTAATTCAATTACCTTTTTTCGCGCCGATGTATTATTTTCGATTTTGTGAAAAAATTTGTTGATGTTTGGGGTAGCATAAAAGAAATTTTTATTTTAAAGTAATTTAATGTTGAACTTGCCGAAAAAGCAGTTTGAATAGAGTGACGTGCGCGTATAATGCATATTAGTATAAATTTTGTATTTGTTTAGTGTATCGTGTTTAATATATGCGGTAATTTAAATATAGTAATTGCTAAAATATTCAATTACTTTTAGTTTTAATTGATAATTGAATTACTTTTAACAAACATGTCAGTAATTAGTAATCGTAATTTAATACTACTTAGAAGAGTAATTGGTAATTGTAATTGAATTACTTTTTAAAAGTAATTGCGACAGCTTTGTCTGTAAATATATGTGCAATCACTCAACTATAAAATTAATGACCAAACAATAAAATTATTTTACCAGAACTGAACAGAACCAACCACAAGTAAACAGAACTAACATGGTTATTAAGTGATGCTATTATTATTTTGGTGACAGTAAATATATTTTATCTGGTGACAGATAATTTTAGGAACACAGTTATTATTTCGAGCATGAAAGCAATTACTTGGGCATAGTTTTCCGTAATTATTTATTTATTTAGAGTACAAACTGTTATACATTTGGGTACATAAATTTTAAAACATATAAATTGATTTGGCATAAAGAATAAATTTTGGGATTTGATATAATAATAAGAAAAACATTTTTAGGGACAAACATTTTTTGTGGTGATTAAAAAAATAGGTAATTGTTAGATATGTGGATTCCCTGTTTTGCGATGTAACATCAACATTGTTAAATATTTTTATTCTTAAAGTTTATCATGTCATTTTTAAATAATTATATTTTGGAAAAATCCAAAAATTGATATTTTTGAAAAAATTTTAAATTATTTGTCTTTACACGTAGAATATGAAAGAAATCACTAGAAATTACTAAACTTAAATGGATGCAATTTTATTGACGAAAAACTTGAAAAAAACCCATTTTTTTATTTTCAAAATAAAAATGAACATGTTTTTATTTTAATTTTACCTAAAAGATTCGTTAATTCGCCGTAAAATATATTTTTTTTATTATTAAAAATAGGTGGAGCCACACATCTAAACAATTACCAAAAATATTCTCTTTATATCCAAAAAAAAAGCATTTTGTACAATAAATCAGTACGTCTAAGTTCATTTATATACATAATTTACATCACTTATGGTTTTTTCAACGGCATAAAGGTAAGATAACACAGGATACGTATTATGCTCGAATCTCAAAGGTAGACGACACGGAATACCAATTACTTTTTATACATTTTGAATGAATAATATAATTTACCAACCGACAAGTTGTTTACAAAAAACTGAAACATGTGGCTTAGCATTCAACTTAATTTATGTCCCGAATAAATTGAATTAAAATTCAGGTATATGCTTAACTGTATTATTATTTTTAGGCAGCAATTTGTAAAAAATAACCAAAAGTAACGCTTTTAAGCCAAATTTTGCAGAAGAAATCTAATTAAATACATTAAGCAATTTTCATGTTTAATGCCTACTTTTTGCTTTAAGAAACATTTTGACGTTTTTTGCTTTTATGCAATATTAAAGGCATTATTTGTGTTATTTTTTCTTAGGAATTATCATTGTCTTTGCTTACTAACATTTTAATTGTAAAGTGACTAAGAAATATTATATTAATATATACATAGCATACTTTTTCATGTTTTTGATATTGATTTATACGTTAATAATATTTTCTGAAACTGCAAGAAGGAAGACACATAATTGTTAAAAAATTAGAAATATTAGGATCTAGGCAATTACCTCTAATTTCTGAAGACAATTGTGAGGCGATTGTAAAGCGGTTAATTGCTCTTTTAATTTGTAAACACATTTTAATCTTTAACCAGTAGACTATTCGCATTAGCATGTCGCAAAGTTAATACTACACAAAAGGAAAGATATTAAACAAAAACTTAAAAGAAAAAACATTGGAACACGGAGGAGAAGTTAAGTTGCATTCAGTGTATCGTCAAATAAGAAATTTTGGTCATCGTGCCCTGTTAGTAACTTACTGTTATGCAAAGTCTTTTCCTTCTTTGTCTGACTAGTTTTTCCTTCGTTCTTTTGGATCGGTCCCTTATAAAGCTTTTTCCATGTCTTATTCTACTAAGGTTCCCCCAGTATTCATCGTGTTTGTTTCGGATCCATCCTCTGGTTTGCCCTCGTACTGTGGTTTTGGTCACTTCAAGGGCAGGTTTTGGTTCAAAGTATGGTGTGGATAATCCCTGTCTCGCTAACTCATCCGCTTTTCGTCCTCTTCTATTCCCGAATGTCCTGGTTCCCTCAGGAGAGTTACCCTGCTGCGTTCTTCCAGGACTTCCAGTTCTTTTTGGGTTTCCCATGTCAGCTTAGACGTTACCTTGGGGTTTTTTAGTGATCCTAGTGATGCCGTCAATTTCAAGGTGAAAACTTTTAAACTATAGGTCTTAAAATATTATTCTTGCCATAACCAGATTACAAGAGCATTTTTATTTATACTGTTTTTTTAACATTAAGTTAATAAATTTATTAATTTGTAAAAAAGCAATTATTACATTATCGACTAATCACTAAAACTTTAAGAACGGTTTGAAAATTTTTTTTAGGTTTTTTTGAATCTAAACAATATAATTTAAATATATTTAAACTAAAATGATGGGAAAATTTTTTTTGGTAATTTTACTTGCGGTTATAAACAGTATAACAGCTGTAGATAAAATAGATGTAAATTTTGTGTTAAAGTTACTGTTGGCTGTCTGTTATTATGCAGATCCGCTTGTTTTTATAAACCCTTCTGTTATTTTCTTTTGCACAGTGCAGTAAAGCATACATTTCCGTTTAAAATACAGAACTGTGAGTTCCAAGTGAAATGGAAAATTGCAAATTTTTCATTTCACTGTACACGCCCGCTCCAGTTCCCTGCTCGGTTTTGGAACCATCCTTATACCAGATGATGTCTCCAACCGTGCCAGGGAGATCGGGTTGCTGCCACTCACTTCGATCTGGAATTTTTACCTTAAAGTTTTTGTTGAATGGGTATTCGGGAATCATCTGGTATGTTCTCTCGTCCAAGATGTAGCCGCCAACCTGACTTTTTATGTTGTTATGTCCCTACCTAGCGTAGACACTCCCATCATTATGGAGTTAAGTGGTGGAAGGTCTAAGAGACACTCCATGGCTCTTGTTGGGGTTGTTTTAATTGCTTCTGTTATAGCTAAGCACGGCAGTCTCTGTACCTTGGCCAGTTCTGTAACAGCAGTTCTTTGTCGCATTTTTGTCCACCATACCAGTGATGCGTATGTTATCATAGGCCTTACCACCATGGTGTATAACCAATAAACCATGTTTGGTTTAAGACCCCATTACATCAACGTCCAGATGTGTCAATAAATGTAAAAGAAATCGAGGGTCTTTAAAACTTCATTAAACCTGATTCTTCGATCATACGACAGACCAAGCCTTATTTGTAAAACAAAGAGTTGTTGGATGTATATACGAGGTGGCAGGCATGTTTTTGCTGGAAACCCTCCAAAAAGATGTATATCCTTTCTTTCAAAAAGATCCGGAATATTTGCTAAATAGCCAAAAAACAAAAAAAAAATTTTTATTACTTAAATAGCCCATAAAGTAAGTATTGGTCGTAGAAAAAACCGTTATTAAAAAAAATAAATTGAGAAATTAAATTTCCAGGCCTATGTTTAGAGAAACTTTTTTTTATAAAACGACATAAGAAACAAATAAATCCCCTATTTATATATTCGCGCCTCTTTTTTAAACACCCTATATAAATAAGTGTTTACCTTTCTTTATCACTCAGCATATATTTTAGTCTATATTTTGCGTGTAGGGCAGGATAATGAAAAATTAACAAAAAACTTGTTCTTTTAATATGGAAATTTTCTGATTTAATTTAAAAAACAAGCATAAGAATAGTAAAAAAAATAAAACCCACCTATCCAAGTTTTTTCTTTTAATTGGCAATTAGATATTCGATATTGTGTGGGTTGTTTTATTGTTTAAAGTTATTTAAATAATAAATAAGAGTAAGATTAATGGTTTTAATGGTAAAGGTTACATTTATCCGTCAATTTCAAGGTGAAAACTTTTAAATTATAGGCCTTAAAATATAATCCTTGCCATAACCAGATTACAAGAGCATTTTTATTTATTCTGTATTTTAAACATTAAGTTAATAAGTTTGATAATTAGTAAAAAAGCAATTATTTTATTTATCGACTAATCACTAAGTCTTTTATAACGTAGTGCAAAGTAATGAAAAATTCATTAATTTCCAAATCTTAAAGTATCTGGAAAAACATAAGATCTTACATGATAGACAGTATGGATTCTGTCACAGTAGATCCACAGCTGATCTTCTTTCCTTTGTCTCACACAACTGGAACAAGTCCCTTGAGTTTCTTGGTGAATCCCAGATCGTTGCTCTTGACATATCCAAAGCTTTCGATCAGGTCTGGCATGATGGGCTTCTTAACAAACTTCCTTCTTACGGTCTTCCACCTAAGGTCAATGCAGATATCTCTTTCACAAGACCTCAAAATTATCTTGGATTGGGGATCCAAAAATCTTGTTCAGTTTAATGCTCAAAAACACAGTCATGTTCGCTGTCGCGAAAAAAGACTGCCAATGCTCATCCCTTGCAGAAGTTTTTCCTTCTCCTCCCAATCTCCAATTATTTAAGTCCCACACTTAAGACACCCACGGTACGTTAGTACTTAGGCATCAGCCTTCGTGAGCTGTCCCAAGATAAAAAAAACGGTTTGTTAAGAATTTTTTGGTTATTCTGAATCTAAACAATATAATTTTAATAAATTAAACTAAAATGATGGAAAAAAGAATTTGGCAATTTTTACTTGTCTAGTTAACTTGCCGTTATAAACAGTATCACAGCTGTAGATAAAATAGATGTAAATTTTATGTAAACGATACTGTTACAAGAATTAAATAAAGCAAAAATATCTACATCCTAAAGGTTTAACACAATAAAAAAATTTAAATAAAAATTGTAGTTTCTCTTAATTTATTTTTAAAATTAATACATTTTAACTGATATATCTCTTCAGTAGTCCTTATATTAAGGGTATAATCATTGACCTTTATAAAAATTGGTAGAGAATAGGTATTGTTCGGATTAATCATAATAATCTAAAATTGTTTATTCGAATTTTCTTGCTCTTTCTAAAATATATTTCGGATTATTTGTGATAATTATTGCAAAATTAAATTTAACAAATTACCAGTTAGCTCTGTTCCCACGGAAACAAACTCGGAGGAGATTTTAGTGGAAATTACACCTAAATTATTTTATGCTTTATGCGGTGGTGGCTCTAGAATTAAAAAAAATAAAAAGTGAGTCTTGGAAGTTACATCAAATATATACCAGATTCTATTGGCCTCAGGGGAAAAAGATTGATAAAGAAAATTTTCATTTTGAAATTTGCGAAAAAAAGTTAATTTTTTGGGTCACTCAAACCTAAATACTTGTTAACAATAAGTTAATTACAGTTAATTAGTTAACAAAATATGCAAAAAATAATTTCATCTTATTAAAATAATTTTCAAATATTGTTTTTAAACACGAAATTGCTTCCTGGTCTAAAACAGTATAAGTGTTGGTCTATTCTTTTAAATGATTTGTCTTTTAAGCCACTTTTAGGTTTTTGTTTATTTGTGAGTTATCATTATTATTTCTTTATCTTGGGACAGTCCTCGAAGGCCTTAAACAAAGTACGTAATGTAATGAGATGGTGATAGGTAAGGTCAAATGATTTTACCCCGCATGCATTTTAAGGGTTGATAGTTAACCCTAAGATAAGAAAGAAAATACGGTATTTGATCGCCGCTCGCATGCACGTCATAATAAAAACGCATTTCCATTTGTGAAAAACTTGAGTGCCTTTTGGTGATATTACACTGCATGCCTTTTGGGGGTAAAACAAATGAGTACTAAACACTGAAAATAGAAACCCTTTTAAATATGTTCTATAGTTCTGTGGTGGATTAATGTTTCAATAAATTCTCGTTGGGTTAGTCGCCTGGAAAGTTTCTAAAAAATGAGACCACTTTGCTCCTGGTCCGGGGGTATAGCGAACTGTGTACTAAGTGCTCAGCCCTAGTGACCTCTATGAATTAACAGTTTGCCTGAAACAGAAAAAAAATCCCAAAAAACTTAATAAATAAAAAAAAACGTTTCGGTGGCAAGTCAGCCACCGTATTCAAGATGAACTTCAATGACAAACAAAATAAAAACTAAAACTAACTTTGTAAGAATTTTGAGTTCAAAAATTTACTAAATTTTAAGAGATTTTTTAATATTTATGTTTTTTATAAAACATTTATGACAAAACGTCATAAAAGTTCAACTTTTTTTACATCCTAGGTTGCAAGCCAATTTGAGCTGCAAATTAATAATATTTATTTAAATGAATCACTGTTTAAATGATGTGTATTTTGACATTATCAAAATTTGCCAACAAGCGGTGCATGCCAATTTTTCCAAATGATTATTTTGACGAAAGCTTGAATTATTTTCCTTGGCATGCAATTCAGAATCATTTAAATATGCCGTTTTTTTATCAGGCTACCCTTTGTGCAATTGCAGTTTATTATACCTTATATTTAAAAGGTATGCGGTATAATATCACCAAAAAGCACTCAATTTTTTTACAAATGAAAATGCGATTTCCATTATGACGTGCAAATATTTTATTTTCATTCTTATTTGGGGATAAGTATTAACCCTTAAAATGGCATGCGGGGTAATATTATTTGGCCTAACTGTCATTATCTCATTACCTAGAAGTACTAACGTACCGTGAGTCTACTTGATTTATATTTGTATTCTTAGAAGAAGAGATAACGATAGACCTTAACAAAAAAACAAAAATTCTTAGCAAGGGGAGGACGTTCTCTCGTCTAAATTTAAGACTTTGAAATCTTAATAAAATAATATTTTTTTCTGTTACCAAAGCAGCATTTTGAAAGGTCTATTATATTAACCGGTGTTCATTTACCATTAGGTATTGTTTAAAAGCTCTGTATAGATATATATTATGTATGATTTAGACCTTTACAAATATCATAATGAGTATAGATGTGTATCCGTCTTTTTCGCAACGCATCAGTGCCTTTGCGATTGGATTATGTTTAAGCTAAGCTAGTATAAATGGCTTGGTATCAGTTATGCTATGTTAATCACAACTAGGTTGTTATTAAATTGCATGCAAGGTAATAATTAATGATCTAGGAAATTAAAATTTTCAGGCACCAGCATTAACAAATATATCGTTCTCTCCGAGTTTAATACATTAATTATCAAAATAGTGCTATTTCTTTTTAAATTCATCATCATTAGGTTTTTTTGGCTTTTTTTCCTTCAACGTTCGTGTTTTGCCAAGATTAAGAACTGATGATAAATTTCAACCATTAGCAACTTTTTGCTGCCTGATAATGACATTATTAAACCAAAAAAATCGTAAGACTTATTTTTGTATTGACTTTCTGTTTGATCTCCGACCAGTGAGGGTGTGCGATTGGAAACTACAGAATTCTCTGGAATCAAGGAGAAATTCACCCTGCCATTTAGTAGTACGGTAAAAGTGTAGTTTCAAAGTCTGGAGTGATTCCTAAACTTTTTTTAGAATCACAGGTGGTGGCGTTGCTGTGCGATGACTAAAAGTACAAACTCGTGAGGGCAAAAAAAGGGCTCTGAAAGAAATCGGTAATATCTGGATTTTCGGATTGCATTTTGCAGCATCTAAATGTGCGTTTTTTGTTATTTTATTGTTAATGTTTGCATAATTTCCTATAATGCGCTGACGAAATGAATACCTGAAGGGGTTCGAACCAACTAATTATAGCAAGCAAGCAACCTTTTTATAAATAATAAATTATAAAAATAAAGGTATGTTCTATATTGTTGCGACGGATTCATGCATCGTAAAATCTTCTTAAGTTACTGGCCAGATGGGACCGCTTCGATCCAGGTCCCAGTGTTTAGATTCTGTGCGTACACAAAATCGATTGAACTTTAAGATCTCCTTTTTTTAATCTCAGAAAAATCCTTTAACAATAAAAAATTGAAAAAAAAACCTGTCAGCGGTTCGGTTACAAGTCGTCCAACGCTTTTAATATGAAAGGAATCTAAAGAGTTTGCTACAAATTAATTAATAATTATTATTAAAATTAATTGAATTTTGTTACAAAATATGGCAAATTGTAACAGGTTTTTTCACAGTTTATGACGTAATGTTACAAATGTCACAAAGGTCAGCTCGATTTGTTTTGACAGGAACATTTATAAATTTCAAAAATGATAAGGGTGGTCAGTTAATAATTGATTTTAAGATTTCTTCAAATTGACTCAGCATTAAGCAAAAGTAAGCAAGAATTATGTAAATTAACAGATAGTAAAGCAATATAATTATCTTTATTTGTTAAGCAAATGTTTTATATCTGACATTTGTCATTGTTTGTATGAAATATCCAGAAGAAAGCAAAGTTTGAAAGATATTTTTAAAAATTTAAAATCAACACGGAGTTTTTGTTCTGTGGAATCCAAAAAATACGTCAAAAGAAAAAAGAGTAAGGGAACAGAAGCAGCTATGTTATTTTAGGCAGATACAACCTGTAGGAAAATCAAGGAACATATTGGTGAAAAAACAACACCATCCATCCATCAGAGCTCCAAGTTTTATTAGTGCTGTTTAAAAGAAATTCATATCAATAAAGTGTTTGCGAACTTGTCATTTGCTTTGATAAATGATTTTTTTCAAACGTTATTTTTGCATTCGAGGAAACGGCTTACATTCTAAATACTATTATTTTGCGTAATTTTTTACTTACCGGGCCCACGTTCGATTTTATTGAAATTTTGTATACAGGGGTTTTTTGGGGCGCTGATCACGAATCTGAAATTTTGTCGGAATCTGCTAGTTTTTGAGTTATAAAGCCCCACTCGAACCTAACCTCAAATTTGCACAAACTCCTAAAATTCCTCCTTTTTAAAACTGATTACACCCAAGATGGTAGATTTTATGGTAATACACTTATTATTTTACACGATAAATTTAATTTTACCTTTATTTAACAATTATTTTTAATAAAAAAAGCACAAGTGCTTTTCAAAAAATAATATGTTTTTTAATAAATGTCAACAAATTTGTCTAGGTATTTTAGACAATTTTATGTTGGTACACCGCGAAACAATTGAATGCGCTTACTTTTTAAATTTAAATCGCGAAAAATAAAAATAATTCAAATTTATAAAGTAGGCCATTCAATTGTTTCGCGGGTCCATGGCGTACCAACATAAAACAGTCTAAAATCTCTAGACAGTTTTGTTGACATTTTTAAAAGTAAAAATATTATTTTTGAGAAGTGCTTGTTGTGCTTTTTTTATTAAAAATATTTGTTAAATGAAAGTAAAATTAAATTTATCTTATAAAATAATAAGGTTATTTCCATAAAATCTTCCATTTTGGGTGGAATCAGTTTTAAGAAGGGGGAATTTTTGCATGTTAGGTTCGAGTGGGGCGTTATAACTCAAAAACCAGCGGAGTCCGACAAAATTTGACTTTAGATTCGTGATACATACCAGAGTTACAAGATGTGGCTAACAAACGATGATGTTTAGTATCATCCTGTAGATTGAAAACTATGACAGTAATATTTATTTTGCACACATTCACATTTAAAATATTTTTATTAAAAAACTTTTAACTACATATTTAAAACAATTCATTCACCTTTCGGCTGACAGTTATAAGTAGTTTTAATTTGTTTAATAAAAAATTTTAGATGTGAATGTGTATAAAAAAGATGTTACCGTTATATCTGGAATAACTTTTTTGGGTATGTCGATAAAATCCAAAATTTAATAAATTTTACATGTATTGACATATAATTTGAATATTAAAAGCTTTGTTGTGTAATTGTTTTAAAAAGAAATATCTAAAATAAAAAAATAAAATGGCACTGAGTTCGTTTTGATTTCGTGTTGAACTAAAAATCTCAAAAATTCAAATTTTTTGATACATTCTTTGTTTGCATATAGTTGGTATTGACAGATTCTTTTTTTAAATTAGCAGTAGTGATGTTAATTAATATACTATTTATTTTGATTGAGAAGAAATTAATAAAAATAAGTAAGTATTCTATTATAATAATAGATGTAGTACCAATATGTATTGTAGTTAGATAGATACCATAAAAAATCAGCAACGCTACTGTACACGTTTAATTTAATTACTAGACACAAACGAGTTACTTGCTAAGCGTAAGAAGTAATTAATTAAACGTTCATTGTTTGCATGTTTTTTCTTGGTTAGCTTCTTGTACATTGTCTACTTGTGTAGGTGCATGACAAATGTTACAATTTCTTTAAAAAATATGTTTAAGGTTGTTTAACGGATCACTAATTTTTTACTCTTAGAATATAGTAGATTTGAATTAGTAAAAAAAAACAAAAATTATACTATAATTATTTTTGATTGAAAAAAACACCTTAACAAAAAATGTATTGAATGGGTTTAAAAAGTCAGTTAACATACTTACAAAAACAAAAAATGTATTTTATTGGGTTAAAATGTCACTTACCATGGTTACTTAAAATGTGTGTTTTTTTAATAAAAAATGGCCAGATTATAGTTTTAGGCAGACAAAGCTGTCGAGTAGGGGCAACTTAATTTACCTACCCCTGGTTCACCGATCACACCATTATGTGGCGTTAATTCATATCGAAGTCTTCTACTTATTTAAAAAATTCAATCTATTGCAAGGCACATCTAGGCTCTCCGAAATGCAGTGACGCGCAAGGTATAACCGATTTCTGTCAAGGCCACTTTTTGTCCTCACGATTAGTGGAACCGCATGTTCTTACATATCCTGAGATAATTGAAATCCCCATTATCCGCAAGACACCGCCAGACCACATGACACCAGAGTAACAGTAGACTTTATGGATCAACACCACATTAACCGCTTACCATATCCCCAAAGTCGTCTGATCTCTTTAATGCATAAGACATAAGACAGGTCCTTTAAAAACTGTTATTAAGTGACACGGTTATAAATAGACTCATTGTTTTGTTTTGTGTATTTTTGGTTGCCCATACTATATACGTTTATTAATAGCAAATCATGCATTAATAAGGGCTGTTGTACACGGTTATAATACTCCTAAATAAACGACCGCCGAAAAAAATTACTTAATAAAACAAAGTATGCTATTGTGTTAGTAGTATTAGCGCATATTTTACCCCGACTTATTAGTAACACATAATAGGCCTTTTCATCACAATTTTTTTTTTGTGCGCATGCGTCAGTATCTGCCATTTTTTTCGTACTGTTTTTTGTAAGCAAGCATGTTAAAGGGCCTGTAAACACATAATTAAAATAAAAAAATACTAAAAGTATAGTTATCGAAGAAAAGAAATACGAAAATAAAGAAAAAGTGCCTTAATTAGCAAATAGGTTTTTAATCGATTATTATAATGATATCAGTACAAAAAGGAACGAAGAAGGGTGTTGTATGAAGTAGTAAGAGTGATACACGCTATAAATCATTTAAATACAATACAATTTAATCAATATAACAATTGTATATATGTGGTAGGCCTAATTAGAATAAAATTATAGATACTTTTTGTATAGTAAAGAATAATGATGCCTAACCTCTCAATCAGCTCACTTCTTTTCCTTTTAAAGACGTCCATGACATTTAAGCTACCTTTAATTGTACAATTATGGGGTTCAACTGAATTATAAATCAGTGAAGCACCATCAAGATTTTTCAGTAAATGATTAATTGGGGAGATAATACTGCATTTCAGCCATTGTCGATCAAAACAGTGAACTTTGAATTGCCGCCATTTCAACATGGCGACTGCGCTTGCGCTTGTCACATGATGAAAAGGCCTATTAAGCTTTCTTTAACTCAGAAATATATCCAACAACAGCGGCGTAGCGTCACCTTTGAAAGTGGGGGGGCCCGTAAAATTTTTAAGTAACTGAAAAAAAACCTTTAAAAAACAAAAAGAAATAATAACAAGTATAAAGACACAAATTTTATATTTAAACATAAAAACCTCAGAATACAAAACTTAACTTACAAATAAATATAAATATTTTAATAAAACATTATTCTTTGATTTTTGTTTCCGGCAAGTACTTCAGTTAGCATTTCTAATTCTTCCTTTGCCAGTAACTTTAAAGAATCATACACTCCTGCATGAATCGGCTGTATCAGCGCGGACGGCGCCACAGACACGCAACAACGTGTTATAGTCAAGGAAGTTTAAAGGTGTATGGAAGCCCAATACTGTAGAACAAAATTGTCCAGGCGTGCAGGGCAGCGGGAAAGTTGGCCCGCGGAGTTTGCGCAATGAATAGTAGGTCCGGGCCGGACTTCCATAATTCTTTGTTACTATCTATAAAGTTGACATCATCAAATGTCAAATTCAAACATTCACTTTTTTTTATTTTTTGCACAAAATTGTTGGTTATTAAACGATACTACTATAGAATATTTAAAATTATTGTGTAATATTGGATTTTATATCATCTGATATAATATGGAAAGAATAGATGGCGCCAATTTACAGCCATCTATTTAAATGGTCGATATTTTTGGGAGTTTTGTATTTTTACCAAAAATCTTTGTAAATAAACAAAAACACGATTTTTTAAATAAATTTCAAACATTTTATGAAAGTTTCATGTACTTGTCACCAATTTTGTGATAAAAGAAGGGCAAGATAGTGTAAATGAGTTTAATCTAATCCTAAGATTCTGGTTGTACATTAAAAAGTGAAAATTTTTATAACTGTTTTTTAGGCATATACTTTTCACTAATAACAAACATTCATGAGACAGAATAACAGTGGTTAAAAATGTTTAGTAACCTTTGGTACCTAGGTATCCATTGTAACATCCGTTAAATATTATGTGTCTACAGTATGTCGAGCTTAAAAAGTTGATAATATAATTAAGAAACCAAAAATCTAATTTCTTTTTAAACAAATACAGAAAAAGCAAAAAGGAACTTTTACATAAAATTGTACTTTCTTTCATTCAATTAGAGGGACCTATATATATTAAAACTTGCCTGGTCTGCTCAGTAATTAATAATTTTGATCCTTTAAAAGAATGTACTAAATTATTAAATGAAATAAAAGTACCTAAATGTATACCTTATTTCTTTTTAATAATCCACAGAAATACACAAACATTGTGGAAATCATCTAAAAGATAGTTAAGATTGCCTTACTTTTCTCACTGCTATTTCCTATGACATTTTCAGTTTCTATTATTCATAATTGATATATTATTATTTATTCGGTTACCTAACGTTACGTCTCATAAGAAGCACCTAATTTAAATATAAGAAATACTTACCTAAAGTAAAAAATGTCGGGTATGTTACCTTTGGATTTGCAAGACAAAACCATACAACCTCTAGTCATTTTGTTACGATATTTTAAGTAACAAACAATAAACCAAAACGGTACTCCGGCTCTCATAAAAGTATAATGTGTTGCCTAACTACACACTGATTTATTAGTGTGTAAGAAGGCAACACATTAAAGTATTTCTTGGAATGTTGTTATTGCGCAGAATCGGCGGGGCCAACTCTGACAGTTATTTTCATACTGGGCTGGACATTTTTTGATCGAATGGGCCATAGCATTGGGCCTCCAAACACCTTTAAACTTCCTTGGTTATAGTCCATGAAACCAACCATTTTGCCTCTTAATTTTTTCAAAATGCATAGAATGACTTGAGATTTTGACAGTAGGTAGGGAATAGTCCAGGGATCAAAATCTATATCATGCCGAAGGACGCATTTACCTTGGGGGTGGTTGCCAAACCATCCCGGAGGTAATTTTTTATATTTTAACCAAATGAATCGATAGAAAAATAAATTCTAAGCAAAAAATGTTCTATGCATTTTTTGTAAAATGCATACTTTTCGAGTTATTCGCGATCGAAAGTCGGAGTTTTTCGTCGATAAAATCAACATTTTTAATCGGTTTTTTGAAAATAAGTCGATAAGTATGCATTTTATTTAAAAAAATGTAAATAACAAAATTGTAGCTTAAAAAAACGAATAAAATGTTTTTTTTTGTAATTGCTGTGGGACCAATACAAACTAAGTTGTGGTTTGTTAAAGGTTAGCTGTCATTCATCAAACACAAAATTTTAGAGTTTTAAAAGCAAAGAACACAAAATCTACGTAATTATCGAGGAAAATAAATAATAACTGTTTTGGAGCATTTGCAAAGACGTTTCTTTCAAAAAAGGTATATATCATAAAAATTGAATGAGTTATGATTAAAATAAGGTTAGACCAAAATTTTTTGAGTGCAAAAATCTGTTTTCGAAGATTCCCCTTAACTACCACCCTAATTGAAATGAGTCGTAGCCCTTTTTTAATTCTCTTTATCTCACAAAAATTAAGTAAGATATAAACGTTTAAAACGCGTGTGTATAGACGAGCACCACCTTGTTTCAGCCCTTTCAACTCACCCATTAAGGAAGTAAGTGTTTTAAACAGTTTTTAATATATAGGACCTTATAGCTCTTGAAAAAACCAACAAAATGGTTTTTTAAAAAACTTTTTATTACAAAAACTGAAGGAGTTATGCTTAAAAAACAATTTTTAAGGATTAAAAAATGACAAAATTAAATTAGTAAAACTTTTAAGCTGTCAGATTTTTTAATTACAACTATACAATATGTTAATTTTTCTGGGGTAAACAATTTTTTTAATAAATCATAATAAGCGTTGATTTTCATGGGTTGAAATATATTAAATAATGTTTTAAAGAATTATATACTTATTTTTTAATATATATGAGCCTAATTTTATGTGACTTAAACCTTAATATAAAAGTTTTGAAAGTTTTTGCAATAAGGGGTAGTTTTCACCCCTAAAAAATAAAGAGCATATTATATATTTTGAAGAGGAGGGTAAGTTAAGCTTAATCCCAAATATTCGTGCAAATCTATGCATTTTGAAAAAATTGCGAGGTTTTGCACTTTTTCTAGCTTTTTTTCTGGACTATTAGTAATGAGTAGCGTAGAACAGTTAAGGCATAGATATGCATAGATTGCTATAGATATGGTGTTTGCCAATAAGCTTATAATTTTATGTTAAAAGTGGAGAAAAAGTATAGTGAGTCCCAAAAAGGGGGGGGCAGGGCCCTCCCGACGTTACGCCGCTGTCCAACAACTATTTCTTGTGCAACTTAGTCGTTGGGTTGTAAAAATAATCTAGAAACTGACACATCCATCTCCGGAAAAAAGCTGGTGTAATTCGAACGACAGTGCACAAATTATAAGATTATAATTTCATTGGTAAAAAAATTGTATTTGATATGATATATGATTGTTACCTAGGGTATCAAATTGTAGAGGTCGGTAGGAGCGGCAAAGTTTGAATAACCTACTGGCGGCAAATGTGCAAATCCTCCACTGTACAGGGTTGTTATTTATATTTTGACACCCACTTACAATGATAACTAAAAAGGATACAAAAAAACGTAAGTTAAGAAAAATGAATAAGTTAACTTTTTTAAGATGGAACATTCTGTATATTTTCATTCAGAATAAATAGTATATTCATTCTATTTTTAAAAATATATAGTTTGCTGGCATTTTGTTCAGCCGTTTTGAACATATTTGAGTTCTTAATTAAAAATTCAATTGGTAGTAAAAATCTGCATTGTCTTGCAAAACAAAAGATTTGATTTATTCCTACTTTTTTTTTTAATTAAAAATAATTTTAAGATAGGAAGGCATCGCACTCTTAGATGGCCGCCCAACAGCCTCGATTTAAACCCTCTGGATCTATTTTTGTGGGGTGCTGTTACATTTAAAATTTCAAAAAGTATGTAATTGGTAGATCGCACAGGTTGTCGTTAGTGAACAGTAGATCTTGGGTCTAATCAAGTTGGCCACCCCTGCCGTAGATGCAACGACCTAGTCCCAACTGCCATAATATCTTTGGTTTGTTCAATCTTTATTTTTCTGTCTATTAAGTCATCTATTAATATCGTCCTTTTAAATAATAAAAAAAACAGGGAAGTAAAAAAGCTGAGAAAGTGGAATTTTCTATTAAAGCAAGAATACGGGTGAAGACGTGTTAATGAGTGAACAAGAAATCGAGGGTCATCAGTAAACTTAGTTTTGCTAATCAACATTTAGTTTGACTAGGTAGGTAGGTAGGTAGGTTTAAAGTGAGTGGGTATAACATCCTTCCACCGCGACCGATCGGTCTATTGTGGCTCACACCTTTTTATATTTCTCCCACCAGGTCCAGACTCCTAATAAATCTGATAATCCTGTTGGGAGAGAGATCTTTCACCTCCCCGGCAACAAGGTGTCATTGCCGAGGATTGCGAATCTTAGTCGTGCCATTGCTGGGCGTTCTGCCGATTCATCCTCCATGCACATGCGGCACTCGGCGTCTTCCACTAGGCCGATCTTGTGCATGTGGTATTTTAATCTGCAGGGTCCCGTGTACAGTTCCACTACAATTTTAAGGTGTACCCTTGATTGCTCCAGTAGTTTGACAGTACATTGTTGGTTCGGTGGGCTTATGAAGGCCTTCGAGTGTCTGAGACCCGGAAGTCCGGCAGTTTGACTAAACAAACACCCAGTTGTCTGCTATACTTGTAAGCAAAAAATTAATAAAGTAGTACATCAGGTGTTTACCTTTTTTGTATCACTTTGTATATTTAAATTTTATTCATGTCGACATTGATAGACAGGAAATTGCACTTATTTTTGTTTTTTAATTGGAACAAGATTTTTAATAGCTTCTTTATTCGAAGACTAAGTGAGAAAAAGCGGTTATTGACTTACTAAGCTGTCTTCCCATTATTAGTCTTGTTAAGAGGAAATACATAATGAGTAGTATAAAACAGAATATTTAAATGCCATGTAGAAAAAAGCGTAAGCGGTATAGAAAAGAGCCTAATTGTAAATATTATGGAATATAAATGCAAACTGTATTTAGGAGCAATCATTTCATATATTGTCAAATAAGTACAAGAAAGATTGACGTATACCATTTTATTGTTTAAGTTTTATTATTTTAATTTTTTATACATTTAGTATAATTGGTTGATGGTACTAACTAGATTTCTACTAATATCTAAACTATTTTTTTCTGGGAGCCGTCTTAATTTACTATCGGAGGCGGCGCAGCCTCCTGGGCTTTTTGTGCCTAATCTCCCATTTTCTTTTATACCAATCCTCCCATTAGTCTTGTTCCTTCTATAAGTCTGTATAACCCCGAGACTGGTTGGTTGATATATTCTTGTGGGCTCATTTTCGGTTGCCCAAATAATGCCTGTCTTTTGTGATTCAACGCTTCACATTCCCACAGGATGTGGTAGGCTGTTTCTTCCCCTCTTAGCCCATTTTGTACCTTGGATCCCCATTGTATGAGCCAATCTTGTGTAGGTGTCCTCTTAGGTTATAGTACCCTGTTAGCAGCCCTACTGCTATGCGAAGTCTTTTCCTACTTTGCCTGAGTAAATCTTTCTTCGTTCTTTTGGATGGGATATTTTTGAAGCCTTTTCCATGTCTTATTCTACTGATGCTGGACCAGTCCTTAGTTTGCCCTCGTACTGTAGTTTTGGTCACTCCAAGGGCAGTTTCTGGTCCAAAGTATGGTGTGGATGATCCCTATCTCGGTAGCTCATCTGCTTTTTCATTGCCTTCTATTCCCGAATGTCCTGGTGCCCACAGGAGAGTTATCCTTTTGCGTTCTCCCAGGACTTCCAGTTCTTTTGGCATTTCCATGTCAGCTTGGACGTTACTTTGGAGTTTGTTAGTGCCCCCAGTGATGCCTGGCTGTCTGTTATTACGCAGATCCGCTTGTTTTTATAAGCCCTCCTCCTGCTTTCTTTTGCAAAGTGCAGTAAAGCTTTTTCTGTTTGAAATACAGAAGTGTGTGTCCCTAGTGAAATGGCGAATTGTGATTTCCTTATTTCACTGTACACGCCCACTTCAGTTCCCTGTTTGGTTTTGTATCAATTTGTACCAGATGATGTTTTCAAACGTAATGGGCGATTAGGTTGTTGGCATTCACTTCGATCTGGAAGTTTTACCTCAAAGTTTTTATTAAATGAGTATTGGGGAATCATCAAATCTGGTCTGTTCTCACGTCCAAGATGTTGTCACCAACCTGACTTTTTATGTCGTTTTGTCCCAAGACACCAGTTGGTTTTTGTTGCAGTTGAAAGTAGCCCACTCTTGCCTCTCCCATCACTATGAGGTTAGGTGGTCGAAAGTACAGGAGAAACTGCTTGGCTACTGTTGAGGTTATTCCGATTGCTCCTGTTATAGCTAAGCAAGCAAGTCTCTGTACCTTGGCAAGTTCTGTAACTGCAGTTCTTTGTCGCATTTTTGTCCACCATACCAGTGATAGCGTATTTCATTATAGTTTTTACCACCATGGTGTATAACTAACAAACCATGTTTGGTTTAAGACCCCATGTTTTTCCATGAGCGCGTCTGATTAACTTGAGAGTCGCTTTTTTATTTTCTGTAGATGTTTGTTCCAGGTAAGTTTAGAGTCTAGTATGACATCAAAATATTGGACCTCCCCCACAATCTTGATTGTTTCACCTCTTGGGTTCAGGGGTCCTAGGCCCTTTAGTTTTCTCCTTTTGGTGAAGGCGATTATGGCAGATTTGGAAGGGCTTAAGTCTAGTCCCTCCTTTTTCTTCCATTTAGTAACTATGCTTAGTGCCTGTTGCATTTTAGAAAACTGTTAAAATTAACTGATGTGAATCATAGGTATCTGAGGCGGCATACTAGTAGCATATAATAAGATTATTATTATTTTTTTTGGTTAAGGCGGTGCGTGTACAAATATGGCGATAATTAAATTAAAATGTTTTTAATTATTGAATATTTTGAATACTATTTAGATAGTTTTAATTAGGCATCGGGTCCTCTTCAGATATAAGTGCCCCATTTATGTTTTGAAAATACAGGGTATTCACTTAAAAATTTAAATGCTGATATCCTAAAAACTAGTAACCCTACTCTATTTTTTTCTTTATATCGGGACAGTCCACGAAGGCTTAAAGCCTAAGTAGTAACGCATTCCAAGACTAAGTAAGTGATGCTAGAGATAGTTTATTAATACGAGACTTAACGATTTGGAGGTTTAAAAGTTTGGAGGCGAAGAATACACCTCTGCAGGAAGAGGGTTTTACAGTCTACGCTTGATTTTTAAATTAAGTTTAGGAACAGCTTTAATGTGAAAAAGAAATGGAGTTAGTGATAGTACTACGCCCTGGGATGCCCCTTTATAAACATCTACAATAACTGACATATGTCAGTTAAAAAGAAGAGCCAAAAACAAAGTTTGGGTGGTAGAGCGTAGAAAGTAAATTCGTTAAGAAGAGAGTGAGAATCCTGCTAGACCCCGGTAAAATGCCTCGATATATTAAGAACTCAAGGAAGTCGTTCCTGTTATGTGAGACAAATGTTTTCATTAAAGTAAGATTTTTTTGAAAATTATAATTTTAACTTGGCAGACAAGACAATCAATTATTTTAAAGTACTGCATTTCCAGGATTGACAATAACTGAGTTTAACATTTTAATATCAATAATTCCTAAACTGCAGCGTATAAATAACCGGTAAAATGTAGTTCTTAAATAAAATAGGTCAAATACTTACTTTTTACAGCGATATTTTAAGCTTTCCGCATTCCCCCTCTCCATAGTAGTGGGATGGCGCCCTTAGAGGACTTGGGGTTAATGCCTTTTTAGAGGATCCAGTCCGACCCTGTGTACAAAAAATAACATAAACCATTCGCTTGTAGAAGTATTATATAATCTTTTTTATCTTAAGGCATTTGTTGAAAAATATTTTTCGGCCAATTCTAAAAAATTCGTACCACTGTGCATCCTTGTCTTGCTTCATCGCCAGTTACCAAACTAATCTAGACTCATTTTTTATTCGACTTAAAAAAGTGAAATGGTTAAATGTTAAATGCGACGCCTATTACTTCTTTACAAATCCATTTAAGGCTCATTTATTAGCTGTTCAAATAGATGGTTTAATAGCAGGACCCAAAAAAAGTAATATTATAAAGTGACTAGATCTATCTTAACACGTGGAAGTCTGACCCATTTGTAATTATTTCGTAGTATTAATAAAACGGGATGTTTCATTAATTTTACAAAAAAAACTTGGGTAACATTATTTAAAAAACTAAAAAACTCATTCAGTGTCACACGTTGGTATGCAACAAAAATCTAAAGATTAGTTTTGAAATCAGTTGATCACTTGAGCTTTAAAACCATGGCAGAGTATTTAAAAACATTTTAATAAAGCCGTGATTGATTTCATTTTACTAGAAACACACAGTTCTGTATTTCAAACGGAAATATATGCTTTACTGCACTGTGCAAAAGAAAATAACAGGAGGCCTTATAAAAACAAGCGGATCTGCATAATAACAGACAGTCAGGCGTCACTAGGGGCACTTGTAAACCCCAAGGTAACGTTCAAGCTGACATGGAAATGCCAAAAAAACTGGAAGTCTTGGGAGAAGGTAACAGGGTAACTCTCCTGTGAGTACCAGGACACTCGGGAATAGAAGGCAACGAAAAAGCGGATGAGCTAGCGAGACAGGGATCATACACACCATACTTTAGACCAGAACCTGCCTTTGGAGTGACCAAAACCACAGCACGAGGGCAAATCAGGGAATGGATCCAAAACAAACACTACGAGGAATACTGGGGAAGCCTCAGTAAAATAAGACATGGAAAAAGCTTCATGTCGAAAGGAACGAAGGAAGAACTACTTAGACAAAGTAGGAAAAGACTTCGCATAACAGTAGGGTTACTAACAGAGCGCGATAACCTAAGAGGACACCTACACAAGATAGGCTGGGGGAATGGCGACCCAAGTTGCAGAATGTGCGGCGAGGGGGAAAACAGCCTACCATATCCTGTGTGAATGTGAAGCGTTAAATCACAAAAGACAGGCATTATTTGGGCAACCAAAAATGAATTCACAGGAATATATCAACCAACTAGTCTCGAGGTTATACAGACTCGTAGAAGGAACAAGAGCCAAGAGGCTGCGCTGCCTCTGGTAGTAAATCTAGACGGCTACTAGGGAAGAAGAAGAAGAGAAAGAAGGCCGTGATTAAACCAACACCAAAATAAGAATATTTTAAAACGAAATGGTATATTAGTATTTTTATATTAGTATATTAGTATTAGTAAAACAAGTGTGGAAACTGCGAAATCACACGAGTGTGGGAAATTCACTTTCTAACAGTTGTGTACTATTTTTCCTACGACCACAAAATATTGACCTCAATTTTTTTTTATATGTTGCAATCTATTTACTCGATGGAATACATTTTCCTCTCTAAAAGGAAATTTTTTCCCCCTTTTTTAAAGGGGAAAAATAATTTTATTCTGCAAATAAACGTCCCTCCAAAATCCATGTGATTTTTTTTGCTTTTTTTAATAGCTTTTTATTTTAAATATAAGATTAATAGTCCTAAAACAAATTTTAAAATTTAAAACTAAGTACTTACAGTAAAGTAAATAAAAATTTTATTTTTTTAGGTAATCATGGGAAAGTAATAAAATTTAAATTAATAAACAAAAAACAGATTTAAACTGCAACTTTTTTAATTATTAAAATTTTATTTATAATTATATACGGAATTACTTTAAATTTTCTAATAAAACACATTATATAGAAAATATTTGTATTTTGAGATTATAGAATTATATGAATTATACTACCTAAATCAATAGTAAATACATGCTATTTTGAACATTAAAATACAATTTAAACAAATTATTTCTTTTCAGGATACTTATAAAAGTTAAAGGTAAAAGTGTTATTTGAACAGTTTACAAAGTGAACTGGTGTATGATGAAAATTGTTATTTGTAGTCTCCTGATTTGACACTTGAGGGTTGACTGGAAAAATAACAGCATTAAACCTTTCTTTTTCAGTTCCATTTGAATTTACTACCAAAACATTCGGATTTGGCTCGAGATTAGGAATAAAAATCTCATCTGAAATTTAATTAGGTTCATTTGATGTAGAACACTGTAGTTTCGGTAACATGTTCTCACTGAAACTGTATGAATTTATAGCTCCCTGTATTTTACTTGCAATTATTGTTCTCTTTTTTGCAGAGTCATCTATGTATCCCTGTGCTACTTAAGATGATTTCCAGCCCTCATGGCGTTTGAGGGTGTTAAGATCATCCCCCGCATCAACTAGTATAGTAGCAGAGGAGCGGCGTAAACTGTGTCCGGTATATAGTTCAGAGTTTTTTAATTTCAAAAATTTGGCTACGGTTTGTGAAACTTTTCCATTTTATTAATTCCAATTACTTGCTGCGTATACTTGCCATTTTTATAATTTAGAAGTTTTTGTGTTGTTTGGGGTCGCAGTTTCACGTATTTTTCATAAATTTGGTAAAATAGTCCGTTGATGTGAAAACTTCTACTGCTTTTATTTTTCGTATTTTTTAATTTGAAAACTGCAACTGACCCTGTATTTTCAACGTCATCTATTGTAAGCTGTATAAGTTCTTGTTTACGATAAGTTCCAGAAATGCCCAAAATTAGTGCCACCCGAAACAAAAAAAAAAAAAAAAACCACTTAGTAATGTAATAAAAACGCATTTTTGGAGAATTTTAGTCTTAAATTTGTTTACATAGACGTGCAATAATTTCCAATCTAAATAACCATCAGATGATAAGTGAAAAAGATTTTTATATTGCAGTTTTTATAATCCAACATTTTACCTTTTAAAAGATATCCTGTCTGGTGCTGTATTGACGAACTGATGAATCTCTTCTGCAGTTAAATCTTTGCCTTTTAGGGACATAACCTTCCGATTTTTTTTTAAGAAGGCCCTCAGCTTGGTTATTGGCTGATGTCGATGTTGTGGTGTGCTTCTATTGGTTTTTTTTTTAACATCGAGTATTGGTCCCAAAAGGGGGAATGGTGATACTTTATCGGAGAATTCGTTTATGTTTTGCCGGGCAAATTTCTTGATTTCAGAAAATTTTTTGGGGGAACTTTTAAAAAAATTTTAATTTTTCCTTTTTTTTTTTGCCATTCCATAACTGTATAAGCGTATCTCCCGCGAAGTTTCAGGCAGTAAATTTAGTGATGTTTTTTTGGGGGGCTTGTATAATTTCTGGTGGTGTTTTCCCAAATTTTACTATCAGTCTCCATTTTAGCCGAATTTTATATTAAATCACGTTAAATACCAACAACAAACGATCAGAAAATTTAAAATTTTCATTCGACTGACGTGCTAGGACTACGTTTTGTTTTTGTTGCGTAACTCATGGCGTACTAGATATAATTCTGTTTGAAAACGATTTATAGCTTATATTTTTAAGACATAATTGGTTTTTCAGTTATTTTTTTCCCCTTTAGAGGGGGAAAAAAATTTTTTCCTCTTTTGGGGGAAAATGAAAATCAGTATGCGTGTGAAATAAAACCCTGTTTCAAAACAGAAAAGGTTAATATTTCATTTTCCTAAGTGGTCGTAGGAAAAATATATTATTTTACTACAGATTTTATTTCATTTGTTTAAAAATAAGTTACGCCTTAAAACATATCATTACAAACAAAATCATTATACATTAACAGTAAGTATTAAATTGCCATGTTTTTTCTTGAGTTAGTTTCGTTGTTGCTTGTTAAGTAATTGGTTAAGGTTTACAACTACCGTTAAAGAGAAAAAAATAAATGGTTAAACAAACCATTTGGTGTAAAAACATTAGTACTTACCAAATTTCCTGCGGCTATTGCTCTTTTTTATTTATTGTTAGACAGATCATTTTACGCAACATCTTACAGTGGTCGGGGACGCATAAAATGGAGTCAATAAATCTGTATTTATCGATTAAAAGATCGTTTGTTTGGTAAGTATTACCCAAGTTATACTAATAAAATCACAAGTACCATGAAAGATTAAAAACTTTCATGGTACTTAAAAACAAAATCGTTCTTCTTGTGTTTACAGAAATTTTTTTAACTTAAAAATAACCCAAAAAATATCGCCCACCTGTGTTATCGGCCACTTTCAAGCTAACAAAAATCTGCTTTATAGGAAATTCCATATATAAATACCCTTAGATAATGGACACCCTTATAAAACAGCCACGGCCAGACAATCTCAATTTTAAACCTTTTTTCATAAAATCAAATCCCTTTTATATTGACCGGAATTTCTTTAATTTGTATTTTATTATTTTATGACTGTATTTTGCAAATTTTAAAGTGAAATACCCAACAATAATATTTATGGCAGGTTCAAATAGCATTAGTAGCTATAGGGGGATTATCTTAAATTATATTTTTAGTTGTGTTTTAAATCGATAAGAATAAGTTATCATTTGAACCGGAAGTTTAATCATGTCCCCAAAAGGAAAAAGGTTTTCATAAAAAAAAAAATTGTTTATTGCGAAAAGTGAAAAGTACGCTTTGGGTTCGCGAAAAGTTTGCGGTTGGAAATCCCAAATAAATAATGCCATCAGAATAAATCTAAATTTAAACGAATTTTGAAGAAGGTGTTAATTTAGAATAGAAAAAGGAAAAATTCCGAAGTGGGGAGGATTTGGGGTAGATCAAGTCTTCACAATTGATTCTGCAAAGCAAAAAGGTAAAAATTTCCAATATCGGGCCCTTTTAAATTAAACAAAAAGCACTTGAGGCAGCCAATTTATGAGTGGAAAATTTTGTAGCCTCGAATGGATGAACAACTGTTACCTGGCAATACGGGCCACCCTTCTATAAACGCCAATTATTCTGAAGTTTATGGTGCCCGTTATAGACAAGTTTTACTGTATTAAATTTATTGTACATTTTGGTTCTTCTTAACTCTTTAACTGAACTTTCTTTTACGTGTGTTTTCTGGTATCCTAAATGTTTATAATGATGTAAAAGTACCATGATTTTACACTTTAGAAAATCACATGATATGAAATTATTTTACTTGATGTTCATCTTAGTCACAAATATATTTTTTTAAATTTTTACTACCAAACAGTTTTTCCATGAAAATTCTAGAAAAATAATATTTTCCCAAAACTTCTCTTCCTAATACACAAAACAGTATTAAGCAAAATTCTGTAAATAATGTGTGATAATCTCAATAAATGTGATAAAAAGAGCCATCTTCTTTTACTTTTTTTTTTTTTTAAATATAATGAAGATATAAAATAAGACTAAGTTTTTAGCCAAAATAATAATAAAAATTATATTATGTATTTAAAAAAATAATATAAAACATTATTAATCCTTTATCTTTTTAAATAAAACTAAATATAATTAAAAAAAAAAAACTTAAGTTTCATAAATAATTATTTCACAAACAGTGCTATGTGTTAACAGGCAACTAATGAAAAATGTTAAAAAACAACATGTCGCTGATGTGTCGTGTAGCGCCGTGGGAATAGGGTCTTAGTTTTACAGATGGTAAAATAATTAGGTATAGTTTGTCTCAAAGTATACCGTGTTAGCTTTTGCCTTCATTTATGGATTATACCTGTCAACAACAATAAAACTGCGGATCAGTGGGTATTAAAGGACAGAACATTAGGGACGGACTCTAATAATATAAAGATTTATAATTCATTTTTTATTTAGGTAGGCATAATGTTAAAATTACATTAAGAATTTTAAAAATATGCAAAATTTTTTAAAAATTTATAACTACATTATCTAAACATAATTACATTTTAATCTAAATATCTAAATCATTGTTTACTATCAGAATCATCATTAATTAAATAAAAAGGATTAATGTTTTTATATAAATGTAGAGTCCTCAATTTTTATAATGTGCTGCACTGAATCTTTCCAGCTCTCAACTGGTATGTTAGTAATTAAGTTTTTTTAATCAAATTTATAGCATAGTAGGTGTAACTTTTTCTGCTTTGATCATTGATTTAACTTGGTTCCACAAATGCTCTATGGGGTTAAATATACGGTGTTACGTAGGAAGACGTAAGACAGTATGCCCAGCCAGCCACATTATCACATACATATTGTTTTTTAATTGCATATGAATTTAGGACTTCCAAAAGTTGCGCTTTTTTGTAACTGAATTCAAAATAAATATCATTTTCTAACAAATATTCCTTCATTTTCATTTTTTGAACTTGATGGAGCTGGTGCTTTATGTAGCAGACGGCTGTGGTAGCTTGCGTTATCCATGACAATAACACTGTGGTTTGAAATATTTTTAAAAGATTATTTTGAAACCAGTTTTTAAAAAGTTCTGCACTTGTACCTCTGATAATCCAAGCTAGAATTCTTAATATTTTTTGCAGACAACATCAAGCAGTTTAGGACAAATCCGTCTTCTGAACCAGCGTGTATTATGGTAATGTATTTTCCTTTATTTGAAGGTACTTTCGTCTGACAGTTTTGACTAAAGTTAACCCATCATTTGGATACTGTGTTGTGTGCATCGAACCATGTTTCATCAAGGTAAATTATGTATCTGTTTTCTAACCTATACCTTTTAATTTCTTGAAGGTAATTAAAGCTCCAAGTGCGTAATCTGTGCGATTCCATTACTACTTGTCTTTTGTCTATTTTGCGGTATTTAAATCCCATTTTACAAACAACTTTATAGAGGGTGGCACGGCTAATATTTATATTGGTTTCGTGTTTGTCTAACTTCATTTTTAGTTTATCCAAGGTAGGAACAACTCCGCTTTCATAAAGACAATATTTTTTTCCTTCTTATTAGGCCCGTCACTATTGTCTTACGGTGAGATTGAAAATCAATACGTTTTTTCTTTTTCAATTCTTCACTAATAATAATATCCCTTATCGATGATTTTGGGGGATTTTTTTGAAGTAGACAGGTTTTTTTAAACTTCTTTTAATTAGTCCTTTTATGATTAGTTTCAAAAATTTTCACAACTGCAGCTAATATAAATGATTTCGCGCGACATATTATATTCTCGTAAAACAACTTTTTCGAAACGCTCAATAAAACGGTTATACAACACTGCCCACTAAAATATTAGCCGAAATATTTATATCCCTAATTAATACAAAAAAATACCTGGCTCACCGCTGCCATTATGAAATAATGGGTTTACCCAACAACAATAGGTTAATAAAATCGTTATCGGTTTATTGGGGTATCGTCCGTCAAAAGCCATAGCGATATACTTTGAGACAGACTATACCGTTGGCGTCACTTGGGGCACAAATCTTGCCTGATACTTTTTGTTATTTATATTTAGAGTTTCTGTAATCTGGACATTGCGAGTAATTTAATATCCTATTCGGATAATAAAGCAGTTATCTTTGTAGGTGACAGGAACGATTAAGAACTGACTAGAATGTAAACACCTAGAATATATACTGTTCTTTTAATATTATTTTGCAAGCATATTTAATTTCAGTGTATTAAAAAATAATAAAATTTTTAGCTTTATCTGCGGATTATCTTGCCGATTTTTTTAACTGTTTATGAATCTGTTCAATTAAAATTTTACGAATTTTTTCTTATATTTCTGGTTTAAGATTAAGTGAGTTAGTTTCAAAACGCTTTTTTAAAAAAAAAAAAACAGACAACATGCCTCAAGTGCGAGGTCATATTCATCAGTTTATAGACCGTCAGCCCAAGGTAGAAAAATGGTAGCAATTGTATCCAGTATGCCCTTTTAAATAATAAATATTGGTTATGCGATGATCATTTATTGATGCATTTTACAGGATGACTGTGGTTAATTAAATAGAAAATAAATCTATAAGAAGCAAAAATAGCCATCTTGGAACAATTATACACAATATGCCATCGAATCGATATATACGCGATAAAAAACCTTTCGAAAACTTAGCATATTAAGCACGATTGTTTCAAAACTACTGTTTTTTTAATAAAAGCCAAAATCGATCTTGGCTCTTAGGACGACAGAAAGACAGACCTACACATATGCCGATAATTTTTCGCCATATTTTTTTTCATCAAATTTTGTTTGGTTTACATGGCATATTGAGTATACTTGTAAATTGTTTCAAGATGGCTATTTTTGCACTTTCTGGGTTTATTTTCTAGTTCTAACCATAATTAACCGCAGTCATCCTGTTTTAGCTGTTTTGAGTTTGAAATGTATCCATAAATGATCAGCGTACAATCAAAATTCACTATTTAAATGGGCATACTGGGTACGATTGATCCCTCTTTTCTTCGATAGGTTGATGATCTATTTTGTTTTAAACTTTTTTGGGGGGTGTTAATTGGAGAAATTAGGAAAAGAACGTCAGAGTGCGTACAGCGTATCGTCGAATAAGACGTTCTAAACCTTTTTCTTACCGTTCCTGAGCAATGGTAATAAGGGGAAGAAGTTTGAAGAAATTTGTAATGGGGAAATTGGGGGTTTTATATGGAAAAATTAGTATTTATTCCCTTAACAATATGCCCCCTTAGTACATTCAAGGAGTAAGTGAAACCACATGTGTTTCTATATACAACCCAAAATTTCATTTTAAAACAAGCCAATGCTATGGAACATGTGGCTAAAATTATCACAGACCCTATTGATCAACACCTTGAACTGCTTACCATGGCCCCAAGATCGGCTGATCTCTCTCCCAGCCCAGGATTTCCCAGTTTTTAAAGGCACACAAAAAGTATATTTTAGTAATGATTTGTTAATTTTAATAAAGGTAACGTGCTTCTAATTGTATATTCAGTATCCTTGTCAATTTTTGATGATAATTTTTGAAGTACTCACGTATAATTGTGTGAAGTGAAACTTGTTACATTCTGCATTAACAAAACAATTAACCAGCGCACTGAACGATAGATTGTAAGATTTAGCCGACTTTTATTAGCCAGTTAAGAGAGGTGATCGTCACCACTTACGGAAATCAACCAGCGTTATTACCGAAAAACTTGTTTTACATCCTTATATTATGTCGCCTTCTTCTGATGTAGGTCTAGATACATCCATATATAAGTAATACCAATTTAATTAACAAAGTACCGAATTAGTGCTTAATCTGCTCTTAATACGTTTTAATATGTATGGGCGGTACAAACATAATTATGTAACGAACATTCGTCATAAAAACTCGTTAGGCATTTTTTCGGTAATAATCCCTTTTGGCGTTTGAAAAATTAGAAGTAATTACCACGGTAAAATTAAATATATTCCCTGAAAATTGTTTAAATTTAATTTTGTATGTTGCCTATTATTATTGTTATATTAAGCATACTACTTAGCAACAGGAATTTGAAACTAATATTTAACCATTTAAAAAAAAACCCTATTATACAGTTAGTTTTAACTTATTCCTTTACCTGGCATTTTGAATGCCATCTACTGAACACAGAGTGCTTTTGGAGCTAGTGTTTTCGAGATACTTGTGCTCCTCTTTTATGTAGGATATGTCGGCAGAAGCTGCAGCTTTATTTCGGAAATTTTAATTTGATTTGAACGTTGAAAACTAAGAAAGGCATGTATGGATGTTTTTTTAATTGGTGAAGTTTTAGGGTATGGTTTTGAAACACATTCCTGAAAGTTTTTTAGCTTTCGCTGCGAATTCTGTTGGAGTCGTTGTTTGAAAAAGGGGCTGGAGTTTGCCTTACAACTAAGCGAAGGGACGGAAAACGGAACGGTTTTGTGGTTATCAGAGATTTAAATAAAGGTTTTTGGACGTAATACTATCTAACTGGTTAAGCCATTTACGGAGATTAGTAGTCCTTTTTATGCGGTTTCTTGACCGAATGTTGTAAAGCATGACAGGTTTCAGTGCATGATCTGTGTATAAGGTAGGTCAATCCACTCGTGTGATATGATATACTGTCAACTCCCAGATTTCCCAATTTTACTCTGGTATGTGTCTGTTGTGGTTTGTAGGATGTGGTAATGTTTTGTTTACATAGAAGTCTTCCTTTTATGTTTGTGGACCAGTCCTGGATTTGTCCATCCTAGGTATTTTTACTGTTTGTACTACAATAGCAGAGCGAGAAAACTTTGACCATTTCAAAGAAAAAGCAATTGAGGTGAGAGCATTTAAGCAATATTAAGATGAAATAAAGAGGCAACCTAAAAGAAAAAAAAACGACGGATGAAACATCGAATGAAGAACCTAAAATATCCTACGGCTCCAGAGATTTTTTTAAAGTGAAGACATTTTTTGTCAGCCTTGATAGACTGAGGGCTGAAATACAGAGAAGGTATAACGCTTACTTAAACTTTAAAAACAAATTTTCATTTTTAACAAAAAGGACGGAATTTTCAACACAAATAGATACGGAAAAAGCCCAGTCACTGGTGAAATATACCAATGATTTAGAGAAGATTTAGTCTCAAGAATGTGTGCATTTTCACAGTCACATTTCCTCTAATAAAACTATAGAATGTGCAGTGAAGCCTAGATCAAACTCACTACTCAGTCTCTTAACGTTTTTGAGGAATCAATCTCTGTCTAATGTTTACCCTAATTTAGATATAGCTCTCCGCATCGCACTTTCCACTCGGCTACGAATTGTTCTGGGAAAAAAGTTTTTCTGTTTAAAACGTGTAAAAAATTATCAAAGGTCTTCATTGTCTCAAGAAAAAATGAATGCTTTGGCTCTTCTCTGTATATAAGCAGAGATAATAAACACCATAAACTATGATGATATTATAGATGATTTTGCTATTAAAAAGTCTTGTAAAAAATTGTAATTCTTGTTTCTTTAATGCCATTCTTAATGACTAATTCATTATTTTAATTAACTTTAGTTCTTTCTACTACATATGGAAAATTATTATATTATTTTAGAAAGGGCGGCGGAAATAAAGTGGCCTACACTCGTAAAAAATATAAATCCGGCACTGTTGTGGACCTTCGTTCTTTGGCTGTTCAGCTTTCTTTAACATGTGTGATTTTCGTTTTACTAAAAGGCATAAGTTTTTCTTTCCTCTGTTGTTGTCGTTAATTAGTTGTGTTGGCCTAAAAATTAATGTAGTGGCTAGGTACTCCTTGTATTTGTTAAGGATCATGACGAGAGCCGGCATTAAAGTATCTGTTCGTTTAAAGGACTTCTATATACAATGTCCAATTGACGAGTACATCCAAGATTGGTAGTGGCTATTTACTTACAACTAAGTTAACAAGCTGCGGTTTAAAACGTTTAGAAAAAAGAGGGAACATAAAGAAACACTAAATACAATATATTAAAGTGTAGTCAAGAATAAATAAGAAAGGAACTTTGGCAGTGCACCTAAAGAAGTTACGATATATGTATTCCTTCAAACGGAAATATATCCTTTACTGCACTGTGCAAAAGAAAATAACAGGAAGGCTTATAAAAATAAGCGCATCTTCATAATACCAGACGGCCAGGCATGACTAGGAGCACTAGCAAACTCCAAGGTAACGTCCAAGCTAACATGGAAATACCAAAAAGAACTAAAAACCCTGGGAGAACGCAACAGGGTAACTATCCTGTAGGCACCAGGACATTCGGGAGTAGAAGGCAACCAAAAAGAGGATAAGCTAGCGAGACAGGGATTATCCACACCATACTTTGGACCAGAACCTGTCCTGGAGTTACCAAAACCACAGCACGAGGGCAAACTAGGGAATGGATCCGAAACAAACAAGAGGAATACTGGGGGAGCCTTAGTAGAATAAGACATGGAAAAGGCTTTATAAAGGGTCCATCCAAAAGAAAGAAGAAATAACTACTCAGACTTAGTAGGAAAAGACTTCGCATAACAGTAGGGCTGCTAACAGAGCACGATAACCTAAGAGGACACCTACACAAGATAGGCTCACACAATGGGACCCAAGTTGCAGAATATGCGATGAGCGGAAAGAAACAGCCTACCACATCCTGTGCGAATGTGTCGAATTGGATCACAAAAGCGAGGCATTATTTGGGCAACCGAAAATGAGCAAACAGGGATATATCAACCAACTGGGTTCTACAGACTTGAAGAAGGAACAAGACTAGTGGAAGAATTTGTATAAAAGAAAATGGGAGATTAGGCACAAAAAGCCCAGAAAGCTGCGCTGCCTCCGTTAGTAAATTAGGACGGCTTCCAGAAAAAACAAAAGGATTTTCTGTACGTATAATTTTCCTTAAAACATATATTTAAAAAAACGTATTTCAACCCGATAAAATTATTTTAAATTTAAATCTTAACTATTCTAATTAAATCCAATCGTTTTTAAATGAGTTTTAAAAACATAGGATTCAAGTAGGATCAATCGTCACAGGAAGTATTTAACACAAGATCAGAAATGAAAAACAAAATTAACGTAATCTTTTGAATCATGACAAGTTTTTCCTCTTCTAACCAACAAGATCTGAAATGAGCGATAATTAAGCTGCTGATTAGCTCCGCTATAAACCTGAAAAAAAAGCCATCGAAAAAATAACTCGACACCACTTCGCGATCTTTACATCACCGGCAGATCGCGCGTAGTATGAATAGTACCACAAAATGAGGGAGGGGGGACAGAACACCGAACAACAACGGAACAGTGGGATAGGCATCAAACAATGCAAGACATGGTTGGTCATTGCTGGTCATACGAATTAGCTTAGCTCGCAACTCTTCAGTATTCCATGTGCAGTGAACCACTAGTGAACTTCAAGTTGAATGCCCTTGCGCGCGCTAGGTACTAGACACAAGGCTAATAATAAAGACGATTATGAACTGGCATACGTAAGTACCGAGCGTACCAACTTATTACATTTAATATTTGTTATTTTGTCTTAAGTGTGTTGTTTAAAGTGCGCGCGTGTGCTTTTGATTTTTATTGAAGAACTTTTTTTACTTTAGGTGTTATATTACCGTTATTTGGTTGATTGATCTAGCATCAAAGTAAAGGAATATTATTAAAGAAAATCTGGGTTTCAATCGTGCTGCGTTTATACGTGTGCTATAAAAGAGCATAAGTAAAACCATTTTCTAAGCGCTTTTTACGGGCGCAAATATTTTGGTTCTTGTTTTCTTAATTTTTTAATTAAAGTTTCTTTAATAAAAAGTATTTCAAGCAACTTTACTGAAAAAATGAAAATAAGAAAATTGGTAATATATTTTCTGAAATCTTACTACATATGCACTAAGAACTAAATACTTAACAGATTTGCAGAATAAGGGAAAGATAATTTTAGGTAATTTTAAACGAATGTATACAACAAATAAATGTGAACCACAATACAGTTTTTGGCATTTAAAGTTTAAAGGTTTTGTTGTGACTTGTGAAAATCTTTTGGGTTATATCGTATGTCCACATTAATACCTCTACGTTTTTTCCTATAGTTTAGTTGTACCCCGTGTAGTGGTGGAATAAAGAATTACACCTTAAAACTTTAATTAAAGATCCATCTTAATCAAATACTTCATTGAAATTGTACCGGTACTTTATTCACGATTCATCCTTTTTTTGTTTCCGTTATAAAAACTCTTAAACGCATTGATAAAAGATACCATAAACTTTAAATTGGGTAAATGAAAACTCGGTCGATGATAAGAAGTAAATCCCTACCATAAAAATATGACCCAAAAAAGGTATGTAAACTTGGCCGGTCGTTAAAGGGTTATAGAAATTTATTCAGGAACACTGAAGACCAGTAAGACATTGTGATACTTATATTTATTATTAAAGCTGCTCTGCTAACCAGAACTAACCATGACCGAACAGAACTTAAGTACCAGACAAAATTTGACCTCCGGCCGAGTTTACAAGTGTGATTACAGGAAATAAAACACTTACCGGCCCAGTTTTCATAGGACAAAAAAATAAATATGCTAAATCGGCCGAGTTTTCAACCGCCGTTTAAATTAGATAATTGAAACTTTAAAATTAAACAGAACCTATTTATATATTATCTAGTTACAGCGTTCTTATTCTCAAGTTTCGTTGTCATATAGTAACACTTAACAGGTGTTCAAAAGTTATGATATAGATTAAATTTTTATAGTTAATATATTCAATCCTAAAAACATTTTCCAGACATATAAATCCACTTGCTTCCAAGTAAAACAAATAAAAATTTGAGTTAGGATCAATCTTAAATGAAACTGTCACTTAATCCAATATTAATTAAAATAAGGTCAATTAAAGCTTAAGTTAGCTGAATCGAACCCAGATTGGTAACCAAATTAGCTTAAGTGTTAAAAGAGTAGCTTCCATTTAGCAGTTGCTGCAAACTACAAAATATTTTTATTGTTTAATGAGAGTTTAAATTTTGACTTAACTTATTTTGTACCTTATCGTAATATATAGATTAAAGACTTTGTATACATAAGTTATATCATTATTTGAAACTATATTTCATACTCAGTACCATTACACAGATGAGGCCATATATATTATATATATATATATATATATATATATATATATATATATATATATATATATATATATATATATATATATATATATATATATATACTATATATATATATATATATATATATATATATATATATATATATATATATATATATATATATATATATATATATATATATATATATATATATATATATATATTTAAAGTATTTTTACTCTAAATATAAAAAACATTTTTCGTATCAACTCACTAAGTACTTATTTGAATAAATAAATTAAATGAATGTTTTTATGGCCTTAGGGGAGTCCATAAATTACGTGAATTGTTCAAGGGAAATTAAGCAAAATCTTTTTAAATCTTACTTGGGAGAGGGATCTTAGCAAACATCACGTAATTTTTTTTTAGTAGAAAACGGTATGAAATTGCGTGAAAGTAAGCTAAATTAAAGTAAAAATGTTTCTAGAATGAAAATATGGCAAAATTCCACACAATAGTATTTGTCTTATTTGTCCGAATCCCGCAGAGCAGCAAAGTTATAATCCAACGCCAGCCAACAGCCAAAACACAAATTTTTTAAAAAATCTCACGTTAGATTTAGGAAGGGGGAAGGGAGTTTAGAAAAATGTTACGAAATCTCACCAGGGGGGCGGAGGGGTCAAAAAATCCTGAAAAATGCGTAATTTATGGACGCCCCCTTATCAGAGAAACAGAAGCTTCTAAAATCATAAAAAGCATAAAGAGATAAACTAAAAATCTGAGAAAATATGTAAAAAAGCTATTAGTGTTAAAATAAAAACACAAAGTCGGCAAAAATAGTTTTAATTAATATCATATTTCGGTCATATTTCCAAAAATATCACTTTTATGCTACGAAGTAATAATTACAAATAATTTAATTGCAGTAGATTTAACAAAAAAAAATTATTATTAATTTATATTTAAAAACAACTTGCTGTTCGTCTATTTGGATTAGGCGTGTCCTTAGATATGCACATATTCATTTTGTTTTTTTTTTGCACTCTTTATTTTCTTTTTCGGCGATAGTTATTATTAACGCATCCAAATCATCCATCGATTGCTCTCATTATTGCATGATAATCTATTTTTTTACGATTTTAGTATGGGGTCGTCCATTAATCACGTAGGGCTCAAAATAGGGGGAGGGGATTCGACAAAAATCACGAAATATCACAAGGAAGGAGGAGGATGTAGTGTGAGATATCTCTTGTATTTATTTTGTTGCTAAACGCGCGACAACTGAAAAGCGGCGTGTGAGCTGGCTGTGAGGTTAAAAAAATGCTAAAAAACATCACGGGCACTTTAATATACACATTTTTTTTGGTTTGGGACTTTGTACTTAACATATCTTTGTCGTTCAAATATAAAAATTGACATTTGTCAGGTTGGTTACCTAAAACCGAAATATATCCCGAAAATAAATTTCGGAAAAATTATGTTTTTCAAAATTTAATAATAAAAACATCGCCGAAAAAATACTGTAACTACCTTGGGCATTAACTGACGATTAATGATCTTAACTATAATTTTAAATGATCTTTTTACCTATATTTGCACTAAAAGTAGCTTGTATTGATTTTTACCCCAAGGTACTAGTGCAATATAATTTGTAAAGAAAAAAATCTAGGTAGTATTTTTTTCTAGATTTTTTAATTTATAAAGCATTAAGCTGTGGTATAAGTTTTGCTTAAAGCTGTTGCGGTTTTATGGTTGAACGTGCTAGAAGTATAGAATATTTGTTAATTTCCTTAGATTATTTCCGTGTCGTGGTAAGACAGGGATCAGTTTATTTAAACTTAGAGGAAGAAGAACCATTTTCTATAATTCATAATTTTTGCATTGGTTATATAAGGTAAAATTTAACCTGTTATCCAATTGCTCTTTCGCATCTACCCGCTTCAAACTGGCAGCTTTAAATTTTAATAAAATTTAAACTTCTGTTGTATTTAGAGCTTTATGCAAATTTGGCGGTAGGATTGTGTGGATAAGTGAGAAATCTCTATTATTGAGAATTACAATAAGGTCCCGGCACTTCTTTATCGAATTACCTCCGTTAATGGGACTTTTCAAACCTGGTTAAATAAGATTTGGTTTCTAGGATTTTTTCGATTTTAACCTCTATAAATGGGACTCTGTAGCTCAATCCCCTGTATAAGTAAAACATTTTATCAATTTTTGCGCATTGTATTTAATAGATTTTCAATATGTAAGTGGTAAACCATTATTTTTATCCACATTTCCACCTCTATAAATGGAATAACGATACATTTCGACCTCTATAAGCGGGGGCCTCTGTAAATGAGACAACAACTATTTTAAACCTTTCTAATTGAAAACTGGATAAATGAAAACCTCTTTAAATGGTACAAAATCTTTGGTCCCTTGAAATCCCAATTAACCAGGTTTCACTATATTACATCTAAACTACCCCCTCTCTCATTATGGTCTAAGTAATGTCATCTAGACAGCTGAACGTGAAATCCTCACCACGTACAACGGCAAGGCCTGTGCCATAACAGTCATCATAGCGGTCACCCATCCAATTAATGCCTGCACTCAATGTTGTTTGACCTTACTAATTTGATGAAGAGCGATGGTTTAAGGTGGAAATCGCTGCTAATGCCATATGTTTAAAAAATAAATGCTTTACCACTGAACCTCGTAAGATTCGAACCCACTTCGTGCGAAGCGAAGTATATCAGAACTTATAAAATAAACATTTATTTATACATTTTTGATATGTTTTCTTAAGGAATACTTGCCTTGAAATTTTCTAGAAAATGGGACAACTTTGGTCCAGCTCCCGGGGTATAGCGAGCTGAGCTTGCTCAGCCTTATTGACCCCTATGAACTTGCAGATCGCTTGCAACAAAAAAGAAGAAAACCCCCCAAAAAACCCAAAAATAAACTATCTACCTTTGGGGTGGCAAGTCGGCCGCTATATCCCGAGACCTGGACCGAAGTAGTCCCTTTTCTAGAAAATTTCAAGGCGAGTACTCCCTAAGAAAACATATCAAAACATTAATCCGCCACAAAACTATAGAACATATTAACGTTGTTTTTATCAGTTTCTTTTATTCTGTATAACAATTTATATGTTTTTGTTTAATGCTGCAGATACTGCCTATTATTTAATCCTATTAAGAATGTGATTGTAATTATCAGAATAGGGAGAATAATAGCAACCATTTCAAACAGTATGAAACCATTAAATATACCGAGACCTTGAAGAAAAAACGACAACTCAAAAAAAAATTAATATATGCGTGGTTTAGAAATCAATTAATTCTTTAAAACTCATAGTTAGCTATCCAATTAAATTAAAAATTATTAATGGAATTACATTAATTTTTAATAGAATTTTTATCGTGCAATAAAGTGATGTAATTAATTACCTTACTGCCTTTATTTATTAAAAATGTAGAACTTTGTCTGATGCATTGTTAATATAGCGCGCCCAACAATTTTATACTTACTACTTATAAAAATATTTTTATAAATTTTCATAAACATATAATTAACGTATTTTAAAATTGTCAAGATTGAATTACAGAAAAATCTAAAAATGTGTATTTATCTAACTTATTTTGCGTTAAGCTCTACTTTGACATTTTAAAGGTGATTTAAACGATATTAAATTGAGCCTTTTTCACATTGAAACTGTTGTGGATTGCTCTTTCAAGTCAGAATATATTTCCCCCCTGTTAAAATGTATCTGCATGATGTATTCCAAATCAGATTCTGCTTGGAATATTTTCCCATGTCCGGGGAAAGGCGACTCCCACAACTCTTAGCATTTTTAATTCCGTCTAAAGAAGAGCCTTTAGCCTTATTAATGATCCCATACTTACAAGAAAGCTTCCTTCTCTTTTCTAGTGTCTCTTACTATACACACGCACGTTATGTTAGTACTTAGTACTTACTTAAAAAACACCTAATGGCCTAGCATCTATAGGTAATATTCATTGTCAAATATACAATAGAAAATGTTTCTTACGAAAAGAGACATGAATACATTTTTGGCATTCTTAAACTAATTTTTGTAGTTGTTATTATATTATTCATTATTATGTTTACATTTTATGGTAAGTATATAAAGGATGATTTAACATTTAACACCAAAAATTAAATGCGAAACTCAATATGCCACTAAAAGCACGATAACACTTTTAAAAAGTTATTATTATGGTAATTAAATATGTATTTTGCAAACCACTTAAAACTGGACCATTTTAATATGACAAATTACCCATACATTAGATTTTTTTTTGCAAATTAATGCACTAACATAAGAATTTATTTTCCGTCTAGAAAATATGATTTAAAACATTCTTCTTATTTATTAAAATATAAAGTACCTATATACTTTTGCCTATTATAAAAAATGCCAAAAATCAACCAACGTATTGTATGATATTTATGCTGAACTAATTTTGGCGCAAAATAGATATATGACGACTTTTATTATTAATAAAACTAAATAATAAAAATAAACAATTTTTAACTGTAATAGAAGTTAAGTAAAGCAAAGAAAAAGCTCTAAACCAAAATATGGTGCAAAAACTCAGAATGCAAATATAAACTTGTTTAATGCCAGTCAATTACTAATAGCATAATGGCACAGTGACGTGGACGTATCGGAATACAGTTAACAGTTACTAAAATATGTAAAGCCTTTTTATTTATTTTTTTACTTATTAAGCCGCTTTTAAAAATATTGTTAAATATTTTTGTTGATATTGACTAAGTTAATCATGGCATCATGGCTAATGTTCCTGTAAATATTTAAAAATAGGTTCTGGATCACCCTATGGAGTTCTACATAGGGTCAACTCAAAAAAAAATCATGTTGATTTTACATCCCAAAAAGGTGGAGCCACACATCTAAACAATTACCTAACCTTAATAATAATTTTAATAATTGGGATCAGATAACAAGATAATCTAATATTTAAAAGATTTTTTGTTTCATTTTAAATAATTAAATATATCATCTAATTGACTTGAACAACTAATAAAAATAATGAATTCTATTGATATAAAAAATAAAAATAATTTACTAAAATTACTAGTAAAATTATGCATTGTTTATCGAAGGAAATCGTATTGATATAATGAATAAATCCGATAAAATAAAAAACTAATCAATTTTGTTGGAAAAAAAGTTTAGGAAAGAAAATGATTTATTATTCAGTTCTTTTTTATTTTCCACCTACTGATCTGAGTTACTAATACGTAGTACATATATATTTAAAGATTTCCATTTTAATAAATATGACTAAAAATTACTGATAATAACTATTTACAGATTTTTATCCTCTAAATAATTTAAAATTATGTGCCCATAAAATTTTTAAAACAAATTTGTACGGCTTTATAATGGTTATTTCATAGTTTCATTACATCATAAAAGTTGTAAGTTGTACCGCCTGTTGTCACAATATTTATTTAGGACTTTTTTCATGGGCGTACCGCATGTACGCCGCACACGAACCGTCTAACATAAACGATCCTATGGGGGGCTTCTAAATAAAATATTATTTCTTTTATATAATTAAATTTAATACACTAGAGTCCCGCTAATCCGAACTCCGCTAATCCGAAAATCCGCCTAATCCGAACAGGGCCAGGAAAAAAATATATAAAATTTTAGAACTAAGAAAAGTAAAAAAAAAAGTTTTTTCGAGTAATTTTGTACGTTTATTAACAAAATCTAATAATAATTTACTCATTTGTTAGACACATACAAATTATTGACTATCACAATTTAATGTCAGTGATCTTCTTCTGACGTAATGCACTAAATCGGCTTTAAACCATCTATTGTTAAATAATAAAGGTATATTTAGCGTCTGACCTTCAATATTTTACACATCAGATACTAAATATGCCTCAAAAAGACAATAATATGGTATTATGTGCTAAAATTCCGCCTAATCCAAATATTTTCTAATCCGAACAGGGTTCGATCCACAATTAGTTTAAATTAGCGAGACTCTAGTGTAACTAAAAAGTTTGTTAAAGTATAAGCCAAAATTTTTTTTAATAGTTTATCTCCGTAAACCATTAGAACTTTAAAATATCAAATTTTCAACCTTTTTTTTAACCTGATATTATATAAGTTCGGGCCTTGAAACACAACTTCCCTTCAAATCAGCAAAATTAGTCACAATGGCTGACCCAGAAGGCCAGTGTTGTTGTGTGTGGTTTGAATTCCGAATTAAACTATAATTGCCACCTAGATGACATTACATATACGTTAACGGGGGCAGGGGGTAGTTCAGAGCTAGTAGTTATTTATGTATCGCTCTGGGTGACAGTATCACGTTGTCTAAAAAGTACCGGAAAATGCAGTGTCTGCATGCGTTGGTAATTGGATATCGTAGACGGAACTGAGGAAAAATGGGTTTAATATTAAGAAACCCGTTACCCACGGTACATAGTACTTAGCCTTCATAAACTTCGAAAGCTGTCATAAAATAATAAAATTAAAAAAACGATGCAGTATGACAGAGCGGACATAAAATACTAGCTCGTGTTTTTTAACAGTGCACCCAGTATATTTAAAATAAGCTGAGTGAAGGTGTTATACAAAAATTTCCTCCGTATCTTTTTTAAATGTTCCTATAACTACAATGTGCTAGACAACAACTTTTTCTGTTTAATACATTGTGCTCAAGAAAATATTTTAAATTATTTAGCCACCAAAACCCAAATATTAGGCTAGGCAAAAATTGATACGCGTACAGCGCGTATGTGGTGGCGATATACTCTTTTCCGTCTAACAACAAACCCAGTAGTGAAATTTTCCGAGATTATTACGCGGTTACTGCGTTATGCGTTATAAACAATCGTGCATGTTCGGATCTGTGACAATAACTAGCAACGACTACGTATTTAGGAATAATTTAGGCATGCTGAACTACCGTAGCGCCATGTAGGTGCTATCTTATTACACTTGATTTACGAACATTGCCAAGACCCGGTATATCTTGTAATGCAACGTTGTAATGAAAATGACGGGGTAGGCGCTCAACCAATTAGATTCCATCGGTATGCTGCTATAGCTATAACGGAGTGTAACGTCCTAGCGTCTGTTTGGAACATCTGTTTATTATTTGTTTACGGTTCTGCAATAGATATTTATTTTATTCCATAGTTTCGAAAAAACGCTACAAACTTAAAGTTTTTTCAACTTCTAAACTAGTTGGTGCAGAGATACAACATATTAAAAACTAAAAAGTACACAACACATAATAATTATATTTTTCTATTTTGTATTTAAGTAGATATAGTAATATATAATATTAATATTTTTTAACAAGTGACACAATGTTTAATTTTTATAATAAATCGTTAAAAAATTGGGGGCCTTTAAGAGAAAGCTTTCATATATGAGTCTGACCCGTTGTTTCCTGCTAAACCGCTAACTTTTATCTTGTTTCAGGTCAAAACTCTGTTAATTTCCGCTGGAAATTAAACCAAGATGGACTGCTTTTGTTCAAAACCCATACCGGTTCACTGCAAAATTGTGTTTTTGGATGAAACGGAACTAGTACATGAATTGCAGAACAGCAGTACAGGGCAGGCTTTGCTTGACATCGTGTTTCGACATTTAAATCTGCTTGAAACTGCCTATTTCGGACTAAGATTCTTAGATCAAAATGGGCAGACTCATTGGCTGGATCCAACCAAGAAATTAAGCAAGCAGATTAAAGGACCTGATCCTTACACGATGTACTTTGGAGTGAAGTTTTATGCAGCAGATCCGTGCAAACTTCTGGAGGAAATTACGCGGTATCAATTTTTTCTGCAAGTCAAGCAAGATATCTTGCAAGGGAGACTCCTGGTTCCTTTTGATTTAGCTGCAGAACTGGGAGCTTACAATCTTCAGTCGGAGTTGGGTGACTACGATCCACGACGCCACGGTTACGGTTATGTGTCCGAATTTCGTTTTCTTCCGAACCAGAGTGTAGAGTTAGAGATGCGCATAGCCGAACTGCACCAAACTTTGACTGGGCAAATGCCATCTCAAGCGGAACTTAGTTATTTAGACAAAGTGAAGTGGTTAGAAATGTACGGTGTTGATTTGCATCCAGTGTTAGGTGAAGATCATGTTGAATATTTTCTCGGATTAACACCTAGTGGTATCATAGTGCTTCGAAATAAAAATACAGTGGGGAACTATTATTGGCCCAGGATTACAAAAATATACTTTAAAGGGCGGTACTTTATGTTAAGAGTGACTGACAAGAATAATGATGAGTGCACGTATGGATTCGAAACTCCCTCTAAGTCTGCCTGTAAACACTTATGGAAATGTTGTGTGGAGCATCATGCATTTTTTAGATTGGTGCAGGTTTCACCAACCTCGCCGGATATATTTGCTCTGGGATCTAGATTCAGGTAGGTTCTAATTACGTTTTACCTGCAGGCCCAGAAAAACAGATTAGTCAGCAATTTAAAATGCTAGACAAAATTTATCTTGAAACACGCCCTTTTAAATGTGTTTTTAAGTATAGTAGAAAATTAGATTTGTTAGAGGTTTTCTTTTTTTTGTTTTTTAATGGAATATTCATTGTAGTTTTTTTACTACATTTTAAAATAACTTTGCCCTGTGGGACCAAAAATATGGCAAGTCTCACGATTTTATTACGAGGTGCAAAGTGCTTTTAAAATTTATATATGATTTTAAATTTATATTTAAGAGAATTTATAGGTCTTTCACGATTGTTTTATAAAGGATATTTAAATAATAGATATACTTTAAAAAGAGTGATTTTTGTCGCTAGAAGTTTAATAACTACAAATGCTTTTTTTTAATAATTAATAGTTGCAATTTCTACTCGCTTTTTAAAATGAATATTTGCCTTATCAGCTCTTTTAAACAAAAGAGTTAAAAAACGCAAGAGTTTTAAACTATTACCAACACAATTTTATACTCAAGAAGGGATATGACAAACTTGATTTTCATAAAATATAATATTCTTAAAATATTTAATTAAAAAAAGGAATTGTTGGTTGTTGTTTTTTAATGTTAAGAAATAAATAAAGTAAAATCTCACTTTCTTAAGAAAGAAGTATTTAGGAAAGAAATCGGTGTTTCACAAGTCGCCATCCTTTAAACAATTTTAACAGTTTAAATAATTTTTTGCGTGAAATTTTTTTGGCTGCAATTTTTCTCCCTGCGTCTGTCCGGCGTTTTTAAAAATTGCTACAGTTTGTTTCTCATGCAAGAAAAATAGCAGGAGCTATTTTTCTTGCAGCAACCAAGCTATTTTGGTAATTATTCTATGGATTCTTAATGTACCAACCCTAAAATATTTTGGCACTATACAATTAACTTAACCTAGAAGAGCGTTAAGTTTTGGTTAAAATAAATTTATTAGGAACAATTGAAGAATTCCTTTCTTCATTCATTTTATACTCGAGGATTTTACAAAATAATTAAATAAATTGTTTACAAATTTCAGTAATTTAGTAAACTTTATTGTCAGTCAAAATAAATTGCAGCAATGAATTTTAAAGATTAATTTTTTTTATTAAAATCGCATGCGAGAAAAATAGCAGCAAAAAAAACACGCAAGAAATCTTTTAAACTTTTAAAAGATCTTTAGTGCTTTGAAAAACCCTTCTAGTTTGACAGTTCTGTAATAAACCAGTAAGTGATCATTTAATAACATTTTTTTAACAATTCGCCAAATAAATGTCAGACAATCAACTGAAATGAACTGAATGAAACGAGAGTTATTTTGGGAAAGATTTACAGCAGTATGCTTATAATTATCTTGGTGCGCTTTGCGATTACTGCTGCCATTTGTCGCTTTATAACTGGAATTAAGTAATTAAATCCATTAATATGCGTTTTACTATTTAACTGTAAACGTAAGTAAGCTTTAGGTAATGTTTAGAAGTAATTTTTTTTTATTTAAATTCTATTTATTTTGAAAAAACAGACAGCAAATATTTTGTTAATAGATTTTTTCACTATGTTCTTATAAAATAAAAGAAAATAAAGTCTGATATTAAAAAAGCTTGGTTTTCCGCACATATACATTATTTAATTGTTTCTATTTTGGTTACTGTATTCTTTCATTTTTAAACTTTTATGAGTTCTGTTTTTTTACCGCCTATTTAAAAAATTTAGTGTTTTAAACAAGATTAAACTCTCATAAAAAAGCCACAGTAACAATGAAATAAGTTAAACACTTTACAGATCAAAATAAAATACTTTTTTTAATGCATGTTTTATTAAACAATATTCTAAGACGCAAATAAAAACTAATTTTGTTTATAAAGTTTCCCTCCGATCACACTAAAAAATTAAGTCGTATCACTTGGGTCAAAATAGACATTTTTCTACATTCTTTTTTTAAGAGTTTTATCTAGTTTAAAAAAGTATTTTTTTAAATAAGCGGCAAAAAATAACAAATCCTAAAAAAGTTTAAAAATAAAAGGATACAGTAAAAAAAAACAGAAACAATTAAATAAATAGTATATGTGCAAGAAACCACCGGAAAAGACCTGGACTTCCAATTTTCAAATAAGATACCTTATATATTTTTACATTTTTAGATTCTTGTAAGCATTCTGCGTCCAACGGTAAACTTTATGTCAAATTTTGACAGCTTTGAAAAAAAAATGGTTTTATTTTTTTCGATCTAGGTGGCCCTAATGGGCAAATTATTATTCTGATGCCAATTAATTTCAAATAAAAATAAAACACCCTGTAAATGCTTTGCGCTTAATTTAATTGCGTTTTAAAGTTTCAAAATAAAAATAGTACATTTTTTAAACATTTAATGCATTGACAACACCTGTATCGAAAACAAAAAAATAAAAAACAAGATTTTCAAAGCTGTCAAAATTAGACATATAGGGTACCGTTAGATACTCAATGTTCCTAGGAATCCAAAAATTTAAATATATACAGGCCAGGTGTCTCATTTAAAAATTAAAAGTTAAGTCACCGAAAGTCACTTGTCTTGTCAAAAAACGTCAAATTTGACACTATACAATAATCCAAAGTTTCGTTTTTCTATCATAAAAAACCCAGAAAAAAAAAGGGGTGAGCCACCCTTCTGGATCAGTCGGTATACATATTTATTAGTGATGTAACGAATGTCATTTTTTGAACATTTGCGAATGCAAATATCTGCTACTAACATTCGCGAATGCGAATGCGAATATTCACTTTCCGTTCAAATTTGGCGCCAAAAACTGATAAAAATTTCATAGAATTTGTTTTTGTAAAGTAAATAAATCAATAATAATGAAGATTGATAATGTGATTACGAGGTTAAGTTACTTTTTCTTGTAATAAAAAAAATAAGAAATGAATGGATTTTGTTTTTATTAACCTACTATTATCTTTAAATTGTTTTCGATATTCATATTCGCAAAACATTTGCAGACATTTTTCGAATGCCAATGCGAATATGCAAAAATATGCAAATATTCGCGAATACATCACTAATATTTATTATAGGCTAACAGGTGCCAAGCATCATAGACATTATGCATTTAGATATGCCGAGTTCGTGTGTCTGTCATTTTTTTTAAACTATAAATAATAGTTTTTAAAAATTGATTTTCAATATTACCCAATTTACTTATGTTTCTCGTATTTCTTGTACGAAGAAGTTACTCTGTATGCTGCACCAGTTTCTTTGTCTAAAAATGTTGCTTTCCTAACTGACTGTTGATCTTTTTTAACATTTTAAAATAATATCTTTGCCTACAATGAAGCTTACTTACAATTATTAAAATATTTTTTCATTGTCAGATTTTGTAGAAGTTGCATAATTTATTTACAATCATTAATATTATCATTTAAATCAGATCCACAGTTATTAAGATACAGAGTGTTCACATAAAATTGTTGTCATTTGAAATTTTTTTTGCCTGAAATTTTTCTTCACCTTTAGGATTTCCTATTTGTTTGATTATGTAATAACTGTTAAGCAGTTCACAATAAAAAAAAACTAAAATCGATAAAATAATACACTTCCTACCGAGTTTGGATGTGCGATTTTTGGTAAGGAAGACCTTTGAAATAACATACAATTTAATGTACTTGATTTTTTCCCTTTACCCCCTATTAGCTCACTTTTTATAACCTTCATAAGTGCGAACACCAAATTATTAATTTTGATGAAAAGAAAAAATTAAAACATCAAATGAAGTTAAAACCGTCACGTCTCCGACTCTTCCTTGAGGCAATATTTCTTAATAACAATAGTTTGCTTCCTCTCCTTTATCAGTATTTCGTACATACCAAACCTAAAATTAATATCGCATTACATAAGGATGGTTTTAAGGCTAACAGACAGACCGACAGACAGACAGATCCACAGGTGGAAAAGCAAAACCATGGTTTTCGGTATTTATTTAAAACATGTAGAACTTCTTGGTGCGATTTTTTGGGCTTTAAATACTTCCCTTAATGTATCTTACGCAGAGTGTTATTTACATGAAAGGTTTCAGCATATTTTTGCCCTATCATACCTTCGTTATAGTGTCACCCAAAGTTATGAGATTTTATATGTAAATTCACATAAGTTTTATAATTACCTGTGAAAAAAATTAAGAAAGTGGTTTCTGAGATATTCGATTTTGAAAATCGCCCATTTTCCTACTGACTGACTCATAGACTCATCAAAATTATGGTCCACTTCCCGAGAAAGTGGAAACTTGGGATTTGGTATGTAAGTAGGTTTTAGGACACAAGTAAAGAAATCTTCTGAAAACTGCACATTTTTACTGTAAAAGCCCTGATACAGGGGCGGCAATATCGTATATTTAGGCGGTATTTTATAAGTTTGCAATCTGATTAAACCTTAGTTTCTGAGGTCATAATTGTCTTAGAATATAAAATGTAGGCGGGATTTTATTCCATTTATTGAACTTAAAAAAAAAGGAAAAAATCATACCAAAAATTCTTATGTATAATAAGGGTTAAGATTCTATCCAAGAATCTCGGCTTTTTAAAGTACTGAGATTTAAAATCAGCCCAAATTCTTTTTTGACTTGGCAAGTTTTTTACTTTGTATTAAGAAAAAACGGACATTGATTTATTCGGACAGATCAGCAAAAAACTTACCTAGTCAAAAAATACCTTGGTCTAGTTTTAGATCTTAGTACTTTAGGATGGCCGAGATTCTTGGATAAGAACTTGGCCCTTATTTTACATAAGTATTTTTGGTATGCTTAACCCTATAACAAGGTGAATAAACAACTTTTAAAGAAAATACGGTAATTGTCTAGAAAGTGGCCGCAGCTCGAATTTGACCAAATTTGTATACGGGGTGTTTTGGGGCGCTGATCACAAATCTGAAAAAAATATTTGGCGAAAACGTTTTGTTTTCGAGATATCCATCATCAAACTTGAAAATCAAACTAACCTCATTTACACTATATTCCCCTTCTTTTTGTATACAATTCTTGATTTTTACACTAAAGTGGCACACAGTATGTTATAAACATCTTTTAAATACTTTTTTATGTTTATTTTACACCTTTTCTCCATTAAATTGCCAAGTATAACTTTCAAACGGGGCGGCCATGTTTGCATAAAAATGTCCTATTGTATACATGGTTGCGGCGTTTGAAACTGAATTTTTACAATTAAATGAAAAATAGGTATAAAATAAATATAAAAACAAGTTTTTAAAAGGTGTTTATAAACTATTTTGTTTCAATTTAGTGTAAAAATCAAGAATTCTGTACAAAAGAAGGAAAATAGTGTATATGAGGTTTTGTTTTCAAGTTTGATGATGGATATTTCGAAAACGAAACGTTTCCGATTCGTAATCAGCGCCCCAAAAAACTCCCGTATACCAAATTTGGTGAAAATCGGAGTTGCGGCCACTTTCTAGACAATTACCGAAAATACAAAAAGATTCCTTTTAAAATAGTACTACTAATACCAAATATGTGACAAAATTGTCCATCCAATATAATGGACTTATGGATAACAACTATACGTTTATAATACGCTGTTGTAAATTTTAAAGAATTTCTTGCAATTGTTAAGAGAAAAAAGGAACAGAAATATAAATGTGTTGTGTGTGTGTGTAAATAATCAACAGGTGCAATAGGCCTCCGGTGTAGAAAACGATAAGAACAGCTGGCATTAAAGAAAGAACTTTGAGCCAACATTGCAAGGGGTTTTGTAGAAAACTTTTAAACATATTTCTTACTGTCTCTAGATTTATTTCTAAAAGCAGTATTAAAATACTTATTATTAATAGTTAAAATAAGTTTTATAAAAATTTAAATTTTTTCCTAAATTTAATAAACTTAACAACGGTAAGCCTCTTAAAAATTATTTTACCAATAAAAAATCTTATTTAATTTAAAGTTATTCAGTTTGGATGTAAATTTAAAAAAAATAGGTTGTATAGAAAATAACTAACATATTATAAATAGTCTAGAAGGAATCGGCGCATGAGTACCAAAAACTATCCCACCTTAATTTTTTTATACGATTCTCTTTAAATTGCCCTACTAATGATATAAATGCATGTTGCCATGGGGCAACCTGGTGCCATTTTGTTTAAACCGAAATGGTTTAAACAACTTGTAAGGAATTGTTATTTTCCAACCGAACTATTTTTTTATATTCTTTATTAAAATACAAAGGAAAAAGGTCCTATGACTTTTTACGATAATGTTAATATTTTTGAAGATATAAATTTTTAAAGGTTTGAAAAATCTCCGATTTGGGTACTTTTGCCTGTTAAAAAATTTTAAAAAAAAAAGAATAAAATTGTTAAAAAATCTTTATACTAGGTACAATACTTTATATCTTTTATCCTAAAAACTATGAATTTTATCAAAATTGTTAAAGACAGCAATATTATTAATAATTTATATATCTAAAATTTGTTTTTTTCCTGCAATTAATTTTACAAAAGTTACTACAGCTTTATTTCACTTTAAGCGCGTGTAATACACAATCAAAAAACAGATATAAACAAAGAATTTTTCAAATTCAATTAAGGATATTATTAACTATTGTATATGTATATATTTTTTATATTTTTTTCTCTTATTATATATTTTTCATGGGTCAAAGTGCCTAATTTAAGTTTTGAACTCTTAAAAATTATATCTAAAAATATTAACTTTATCTAAAAATAAGGACCTTTTTGTATTTAATAAAGAATATAAAGAAATTTATCGGTTAGAAAATAAACAAAAAATTTGTTTAAATTCAATTACACGGAATATTATATACAGTAGGCAATTTAAAGAGGATCGTATAAAAAATTAAGTTGGAATAGTTTTCGTACTCTCCCATTCCTCAGACTAAAGATTTTGTTTTGTAAATACAAGATTTTATTTTATTATTATTATTAAAAAAATAACGTATTGAAAAAAACGAACAAATTTGTAACAGCAGTTTTATGATATGACTGATATGCTTTTGGGCTTAATCATAAAGAAATTATAACGTGCTATTTTTAGACCTGCGTTTTTGAGAAGCAGGTAAATTTTTTATCTTCTTAAAAATTTTAAATTATCTCTCGAAAGGGATACATTTTTGGCAAAAATATGTAAAGAGCTTTTTGTAGAGAATGTAATTTTCTATCAAAATGACACCTTTTAAAGATGAAAAAAATTGCAAAATAAAGGCGAAAAACTAATTTGAAAAAAAAACAAATATTTTTTACATTTTTGTCCACAACTTTTTTTAAGTCAAGATAGGCGTAACCATTGCTTTACAATTGTTTTTAAATTTTACTTATCCTTAAATTTTGCCGATTTTTTATGTAATCAGATTATTTTTATCTTTAACAAAAAAATTGTTTCATGACGTTGTTTTAATAATAAAACCGAGAATAAAACATAGTCTAATAATATATTATAAAAACTTATAGTTTTTTTTTAAATCGATATTGGTGATGTCGTAAGTAATAGTGATTATTATATTAATAAAAACAAGTGTGTTATGTGAAATAAAAAAGGTGATAAAAATTTATTAAAATTACTTAAAAACTATGGGACATCAAGAGCAATGACTATCAAAATCATGGTTTTATATCTTTCCAGATATCTTTATTTAGGTGCTCCTATATTTCAAGATCATTTACATTTCCGCAATTTACTTCTGCGCACTCCTTATTTTTATTACCAAATTACCGGAAGAATTGTATTTACCACTTCATACACTATATACTATATACTATGATAAGATATTTAAAGGAAGGCCATTTATATTAGTATATACATGTTCGATATTTAATATTGTATTACTATATTATTAAAAAACTATTATAACACAACTGTTCTTAAATATAAATACTCGTATTTCTTTTTTATAAAGAATAAAAAAAACCTTTAAAAATCGACAAAGACTTATGAAAAGTTAATAAATTTAAAAAATCGTGTCTGTCAGATATTACTGAAATTACTTTTAGCAAACCACATTTTGGCCAAGTTTTTTAATTCCTGATACAAAAAGTTACATAGGATGGAATGATGAAATAAAGAAACGGTTTTAAGCAAAAGGAGCATAAAAATGTCAATGAGAAACTTGGCGTTAAAAGGTTCTAATGTCAGCTTTTTTTTAAGAAATGCCTATACTAATCAACAATAAATAAAATGGATAAAAATCTTGGATGAAAAAATAAGATTTTCGTTTTTTTTTTAAATTTATTTTGCTAAAAATGCATAAATTTGGAGATAACTAGTAATTTTAAAAAATGATGAGAAAAACCCGTTCTCAAAAACACAAACCCAAATCTAATACCACTTAGTAATCTTTTTATATTAAGGCACTTAACAACCATAATCCATCATAAAATTACTCTTACAAATTTGGGGAATAAAATTAATATTATTTTAATAGGTATTTACGGAGAACAGTTGTATAATAATAATTGTTTGTTAGATAATCATCTGCACATTAAAGAACATATTATATTTTTAAATAATGTAAATAAAAATTTAAAATAACTTACAAATATTGAAACATTTTTTTAGTTTTTGTTTTAAGTTTTCTGGGAGGATTTAAATTGTAGCCTTAACATTCCTTTTTTAACTCCATGATAGCCCACGAAGGTTTGTATGATTCCAAAGTACTAGGTACCGTGGGTGCTGGGTTTTTAGATGTTTAACCCATCTTATCCTCCCTTTCGTAAGCTGTCCAAGCACCGAAACATGCAGATATTGCATTTCAAGGCTCCTTTTAGATAACGCGATTGTGCCACCACGGTCGTTATACGAAAAACTACTCCTATTAACGAATGGGCAATATCAGCCAGACGGGACCTACCGTTTAACGTGGGCAGCATCTCTAAATCTATCCTTCATAAATTGCACATTTTTGCTTGTTTTCAAAAAATTTATATATTTTTTTGCTTTTTTGAAATAAAAAATTTTAAGGTTTCAGAGGACCATATTTATTTTTTGTTTTTGGCATCTTCCCTTTTTTTGGTGGAAAAAATTTTAAATTAATTTTTTAAAAAAAAAAAAAAAAAAAAAAAAAAAAAAAAAAAAAAAAAAAAAAAAAAAAAAAAAAAAAAAAAAAAAAAAAAAAAAAAAAAAAAAAAAAAAAAAAAAAAAAAAAAAAAAAAAAAAAAAAAAAAAAAAAAAAAAAAAAAAAAAAAAAAAAAAAAAAAAAAAAAAAAAAAAAAAAAAAAAAAAAAAAAAAAAAAAAAAAAACCCCCCCCCCCCCCCCCCCCCCCCCCCCCCCCCCCCCCCCCCCCCCCCCCCCCCCCCCCCCCCCCCCCCCCCCCCCCCCCCCCCCCCCCCCCCCCCCCCCCCCCATAAAAATTCTTAAGATTCTAGTTGAGTGTTGTTATTCACATATTTATTAAAAATAAATTTGACCTTTCGGACATACATTGTTTTCCATCAGAATTAGGCCAATCTTAAACAGATGTTTAATTTGTAATGTAAGCCAGAAATGTATTTTCAGATATTATATTTTTTATTGATCTGTGATTTATTACAAAACATGTCGAAAAATGTAAATTAAGAGTAAATTTTAATAACCAGACATTAATATTTAAAATTACGACCGAACGGAATTTCCTTACAAACTGTAAAGAATACCCGTTACTTTACACAACCCAATTTGCTACCAATTAACTTTTACGAGGCAGACTGTCACCAAATTCTTGAAAACCAATACTAGTTTATATAGATGAACAAAACACAAAAAACATACATTTAAAAATACTGTTTTTTAAATGTAACAAATGGATAACTGTACTGTTTAAAAACAACTTAATTTGCGTTTTTACTATGTTGTTACTATGTTGCTATAACATTACAAATGTATTTTATATGGCCATCCTATAGGTTTTTTATCACACATGGTATGTTATTACATTTATTTACTGTTAGAATTATTGCTTTCATTTTAATCATTATTAAAAATAACACGTAAAAACATGGCAAAAATACATTTTATTAGTTAATTTTAATATAAATTAAATGTTAAAACGTCATATCTCCTGTACAAAATACGCTAAGACAAAAATAAAATAGATTTATTGTTAAATTTATTTAAATTTTTTTGTCAAATTAAATTAATTTGAATATAAAACCGTTGTCAGTTTAATAGGTAAGAATTTTTTTTACGTACGCCACTGGTAATTTTTTTTGTTCATTTGCTCTAATTTGATTTTTTGTTTGAAACAAAATTGCCTTTGGAGTTTTCTTTGGAATTCCTGTCATTTTTTTGTTATTAAAACTTTTGTAAATATCAATTTTTCCATTAGTCCAGTAACTAAAGACCTGAAAGTACCCAAAGCTGTAAATAAATCTGTACAGTTTTCATCTGTGACGCAATTCTTAGGTCTTCGCGAATGCTTTTGAGCGAGAAAAAGTTTATCACGATTCCGACGTGGAAACCGCTGAAAATGGCTTCCCAAAGTCCCAAAAATAAGTTTTCCGCAAATACCTGCCAAAATATGGGAATTAGAGAATTTTTGTTTTAACAAAAAATGAAGATCATCTCGAACTCTATAAATATGGTCCCTACCATTTTTTTCGCAACACCAATATTTTTCGCAAAAACGGCCGTCGAAAAATCCATAACATTCCACACTGGATGGATGTGGTAGTAGGCTAAAAATGCAGATGAGCAAAACAATTTTTTATCAAAACGCAAAAAAGACGGTGAAGAAAATTTTCTGAGATCATTGAACACTTGCTAAGTTCTCGTTATAAAAAAGAAATGTTAATAACAAACCATTTTTTCAAAAAATATCAATAAATTATTAAGATACTCCCAAAATATTGTGAAAAAAAAACTTCTTTTTTTAATATTTAAAAAGAAATCAGAATGGACCCAAACTCATATGCAATGATAGGTACGGGTTTTCCCATCCCGATGAACTTTAAATGATTAAAAAATGTACATTATTGCCCGAGTAATGGAACAATTCGTGCGCCCGCTTATAAGTGAATTCATGAAAATAGCGGCATTATAGCGGTAGAGCGGCAGCTGAAATGCGGGGCCTTTTGGGTCCCGTTATTTTGAAAACTATCGATTTTTCGAAAAAACTTATAGGGACCATTTTTGTAGACTACAAGGCGAGCTTCATTTTTTGTCGTAACAAAAATTCTCCAATTTGCATATTTTGGCAGATATAAGCGGGAAACCCATTTTCGGGCCTTGAAGGGCCATTTTCAGCCCTTTCCTACCTGTTAATGTTGATAAACTGTTTTTCGCTCGAAAGCATCCCCAAAGACCTAAGAATTGCGCCACAAGGGAAAACTGTACAGATTTATTTACAGCTTTGTCCCTTCATTTACTGGACTACATTGCGTACACTGGAAAAAACATTAACTAAAACACAATCGTTATGGAGTATGTTTTGACTCATTTTTAAACTGTTCGCATAGGCATTTTAGAAAGACTCGTAGACGTATAAAATAAAACACTACTAATTAATTAACAATTATAAGTGTCCCATTGACTTATAAATTTAAAGTAATTACTAATTAACAATAATTAATTAAACAAAACACCCTAAAAATGTTTTCCATCAGCTGCAATGCGTTTTTTTATGCATTCTCTTACTCGTGCAAAAAATACTAGGCCTCTATCGAATTTGCTGACATCCCATTTCAACTTTTGACGAAGAGTCTGCACTACAAGAATTTTATGTTCCGGAATAAGTGTATAATTCGTGGAGGACCAAGAACATGGCCTTCTTGTTCCCCTGCCCCTAATCTTTTGGATTATTATTTATGTGGGAATTTAAAAACATGTTTCATTTCGCTTAAATTCCTGACGTGCAGACTTTTTGTCAAAGAGTTAACAGTCGTTTTTAAATGCCCAGATGACAAGTTTTTAAAAATGACTCAAAATATACTTGATAATGTTTGTGCTTTTTACAATTTTGTTTATGTTTCTACATTTGCCTGCACGCAGTGGAAAAATTGGTATTTTTAAAAGGCTTTATTACGGCAAAATTACGAGATATACAAAGAAAACTCTAAATGCAAATTTTGTTTAAAACGAAAGATGGAATTTAAGAAAATGATCCAAAAAAATTTACCAGAGGCGTACCACATTTTTTTAAACCCCATGGTATTGTCCGTAAGCACGCCACTGCTGCTGTTACAGAACTGGCCAAGGTACAGAGTCTTGTTTGCTTAGTTATAATAGGGGCAATCAAAACAACCCCAACAGCAACTATAGCGTGTCTCTTGGTCCTTCCACCACCTAGCCTCATAGTAATGGAAGAGGCAAGAATGAGCTACTTCGGCTGCAACCAAAACCAACTGGTGTCTACGCTAGTTTGGGACATAACGACATAAAAAGTCAGGTTGGCGACAACATCTTGGACATGACAACAGACCAGATGATTTCCCAATACTCATTAAACAAAAACTTCGGGGTAAAAATTCCAGATCGAAGTGAGTGGCAGCAACCCGATCTCCCCGAAACGGTTGGAGACATCATTTGGTATGCAGATGCAGGGAACTGGAGCGGGCGTGTACAGTAAAATGATGAATTCACAATTCTCCATTCCACTAGGAACATACAGTTCTGTATTTCAAACCGAAATGTGTATATGCTTTACTGCACTGTGCAAAAGAAAATAACAAGCGGGCTTTTAAAAACAAGCTGATCTGGATAATAACAGACAGCCAGGCGTCACTAGCGGCACTAGTAAACCCCAAGGTGACGTCCAAGCTGACATGAGAATGCCAAAAAGAACTGGAAGTCCTGGGAGAACACAACAGGGTAACACTCCCTGTGGGTACCAGGACATTAGGGAATAGAAGGCAACGAAAAGCGGATGAGCTAGCAAGACAGGGATCATGCACACCATACTTTGAAGCGACTAAAACCACAGCACGAGGGCAAACCAAGGAATGGATTCGAAACAAACACAATAAATACTGGGGAGCCTCAGTAGAATAAGACTTGGAAAAGACTTCATAAGGGACCCATTCAAAAGAACAAAGGAAGAACTACTCAGACAAAGTAGGAAAAGCCTTTGCATAACAGTAGGGCTGCTAACAGGGCACAATAATCTAAGACAACACCTACACAAGGTAGGCTCATACAATGGGGACCCAGGTTGCAGAATGTGCGACGAGGGAAAGAAACATCCTACCATATCTTGTGCGAAAATGAAGCATGAATCACAAAAGGCATTATTTGGCAACCGAAAATGAGCCCACAAAAATACAACCGTTGGTAAAAAGGATAATGGGAGATTAGGTACAAAAAGCCCAAGAGGCTGCACTGCTTCCGGTAGACGGCTCTCAGGGAAGCAGAAAAGAAGAAGCACGCCACTAAGTAAACTGCGAAGCCATTTTTTTCTGTTACTAAGACACTATTAATTTAGGTTCTAGCTTAAATTTTATTTCATTATCTTCTAGTGGTCAAACCTTAGAAACGAATATTCGTAAAGCAAAACTACCTATGAAAAAATCCTATCATTTACTTTTGAACTTACTCTTTTGTTTATTGTCAACCTTTTTGTTACACCCTGTATAATATTATACCCAAACTGAGCATAAAAGAGCTGAAATATAGATTCGTTTTCACAGGCTTTACAAAGAACAATATGTTTAAAATAGTAAACACAGACATAAAATCAGTATACGTATCATTCCATCTCTGTAATAAAATGAATAGTATACAGTTTCCGTAACTGACTTTAAAATACTTCATATAATTTACTTGCGGAAAAGAAGCATTAAATAAGGAACTTAATAATCGTGTAGTGTCGACAGCGAGGTAAAACTAGATCGTCATCTTTATTTTCCCGAGGTCAAAAAACTATATACATATATTTATTTTTGCTAATAATAAATTACCAGATTATAATGTTATTATCAATAAATTTGCATAAACTAAGGAAGTATATAATTAACCGTGTAACTTCTTGCCACTCGTAAAACTTGTTTACTAATCTTATAAAACGAATATTAATTATTAATATATATTATATATAAATGTTTCTGTTACAGGTATAGTGGAAGAACAGAGAAACAAGCCGTACGGGACGCGCAATTAAAGCTACGTCAACCTCCAACCTTTTCTAGAAGTCCTTCGAAAAGATACCAAAGACGCCCAATAAATGGGAATACTGAATCAACTCAATCGACTGAACCTATTCAAGCGCCGCCTCAATACCAAAATCAGGAAATTAAACATATATCTTTACCCCTTCCCGCCGATAATTGTGAAAGTTCCTATAATACTAATACCCTTAAAAGTAATGCTAGTAATAAAAAATTTGACTCACCGAGGAGCACAAGGAGTGCTCCTTGGTCACAGCCCCATTCCAAGGGACTATATAATAGTTCTGTTCCTCCTAGTCCAAGATCAGTAAGATCAGGAAGCAGGTACAGATCATCGTCAGTAGATAGCCAAAGTTCCAATGACTCGAGATCGTGTAAAAAAAGAAGGCATCGAAGTAGAACCTCAGATAACGAAAGTGAGTTATCAAAGAGTTCCAACAGATCCAGAAGAAAACATCGGAGAAGAAAATCCAAAAGTAGAAGAGACTCTGGATCGGAACATGAATCAAAATCTGGGGATAGAAAAAGTAGTAAATCAAAGTCTGACAATTATTATGAGTTAGTAGATTCAGGATTACAATGGCAAGAAGCACAAATGAAAAATAATCACAGAGATAATAATTCTAATACTATCCAACAAGCAACTGTAGTTAGTAGTCGAGGTAGAGGTCATGAAAAACCGTCTAGGCCTAGTTCTTCAGATTACGGAACTAGTGGTAGACAACACAAGCATCGGAAACACAGATCAAGGTCAAGATCACCTGGGGAACCGAAATCGCGACTTGCACCTGAGGTAAAACAACATTTAGAGTTTGACTTGGTAGACACCACTGGTATGAGTGAGTTACAGTTAAGAGAAATACCTTACACAGTTGTAAAAACAAATTTTTCAAAACATGTGAAATTAAAACCATCATCGACCCAAAGAAACGATGACAATAGAAGCCATGGTGGGAGTACAATATCATCGTACTCCCATCAGTCTCAGAAATACAGTAGAGGTCCGCTTTATAACACCAGTACGTTAATGAACGAAGCATTAACAAATTTTTCCTATCCAGATACAACTGATAATTTGGGAATACCAGAGCAACCTAGAATGACTTATTACAATGGAACTCACTCAACGCATTCCGGATATTCAAATAATTTTAGTGGTTCCATTCCTGATAGTTTTTCTAATTTTAATAGAATTCAACATGAACATTCGGATTCTGGATTGGGAGTGGAACGATAATGATCTCAATAGAAAAATTTCTATATTTGAATTGCCTCAGTTGGTTTTATAATATTTATTACTTAAAAATAAGTTTATAAGACTGAAAATTGCAATAATCTATAAAATAAAAAAAGTTGTGCTGTTTTGTAAATATTGTTAAAATGACAAATAGAATATTTTAAGACCCAGTACTTTCATGAATAAATAACACTATTTTTGAAATAAGTACCTTCCTATATTACAATATATTAACAGTCATTTTATGGTAATTATTTAAAGAATAGCGATATCTCTACATGAATATACTGGGGCTTTAAAGTAGTGATTAATTTTGAAAAATATTTTTGGTGTAAAAACGGTTAATTGAAGTGAAAATAATATTATTTTAATTTTTCCTTTAAATATATGATAATACTGATTAACCGTAGTGGACGAAGCTATTCTAGAAAGGCTTTATATTAAGTGAAATTAAAAAAAAAAACTAGCCTATGATCTTCTTCAGGCCAGTGTTTTAAAAAATTTTAGTAGATTATTACTATTTTGAATTCTATGGCATTTTTTGCATAAAACATAAAAAAAATCTGCAATTAAAATTTACTGTAACTGAAGCAATAAAGCAAACTATGTTTTTTTTTGCTTCGATTCATGTTAATTTAGTATCTGGAGATTTTCGAAAAAGAACATCACTACTTACGTTTTTTTGTCCCTATGAAAAAAATAATGATGGAAGATGATTTTTTTTTTAATTTGTCCATTTAAAAATTAGCATCAGAGCATTTCAGAAGTGTATATCATAAATTTTTAATCAGAATTTAAAAATCTAGTTTGGTGCTTGCTTTTTCCAGTTTTGCTTTCTTTAAATTCAAAAAAATGTGGAGGAATTTTAGAATACTACATGAAAAATTCTTTGTTAATCATTTTATTATAATTTTAAACTCAAAATTAAAATGGAAAAGTTGTTTTTCCAAATTTTTCTTAAATTATACAAAATACACTCTTAAGCAAAAATCTACAGATAAAATATGACCAAAAATATAAATTTAAAAATGATGAGTTCAATTTATATACCAAAAAATTAAAAAAAAAACAATTTCAAATTAAACTGGGGGTACTTTATAAATAAAATGATTTTTAATTTTTTAAAATACATACGATCTAATACCCAATTCCATAACCTGCCTTTATTTCCATTATACAAATAATTCAAAAAAATTAGCCAACTTTGACCGAGGAAAGAAAAGAAAAATCATTAAAATATAACCTTGACCCCTCTCTGACAAAAGTAAATTTAGCAGTTATTCCACAATAATTAGTTGATTTCTTGACCGCTATAATATTTAAATGACAACCCTTAGTGGAAAATCCAGCCATAAATAAGTTGCCTGACAAATAGCTATTGTGTAGGCACCGCACCTTTTTAAAAGTTTAGGTTAGCTATTTTGGATACTCAGTAGGTACAATAATAAATAAAGGAAATTTTAAGTCCGGACCTACATGCGGGTACTCAAAGTATTGAGTTGTACGACTAACAGTAGTAAGTAAAATGTAGAAATCAACGAATTATTGTGAAACGTACCATACACCAAATTTGCAATAAATATATCTAAACTTCCAGACGTCGCGTCGCAACGATTTGAAGTTTAGGCGCGGACCTCTTTAAAGTGATTTGCTAACATTATTATAATTTGTAAATCAAACAATAATTAAAATAAAATAAAATTTATAAAATTACGCAGATTTTTTTCAAAAGAAAAAAATTATATCTCAAGAAACAAAGAGTTAGAGCAGGTAAAAAAAATTAAAAAAATATCTTTTTTAATATTGTGTGATAAAAACTTTTTTTATTTTAAAGAAATGACTAAATTTTAAAGTTTTTATTCAAATTAAAAATTACAGTGTAATTGGATTTTCCCGGTAAATAAAAAAAATTTTAAAAAATTTGACCTTACCTTTTTCGTTTCAAAAGTTATCTTTGTATAACCGTATTTCCTCGACCAAAACAAAAGTGTTAACTTTATAAAAATTGTAAATAAAGAATAATTATAAATAAAACTATTTTTTTTTTAAAAGAATAAAAATTTATATGGTCAAAAACAAGAGTTAGAGCGCCTGGAAAAAACTTATTATTTTCTTATATTTTGATAAATTTATTGGAAGAAAAGAAATTTTTAGTAAATTAAAGAAAGGAACTTTTGGAAAATAATTTAAAAATCAAAGTACTTTTTTAAATCTGTTAATAACATTTTTTGCAATAAATTGTGATAAAATCCCACCCTTTGCGACTCATAAATATATTCCAAACCCAAAATCGTTTCGATTTTGATTTTTACTTCGTTCTACTAGCAAAAGAGATAAAAGCTGAACATATCTGAAAAACTTAGATTAACCCCTATGAACCTGCAGATTGCCTGCAACAAAAAAAAACCCACAAAAATATTAATCTATGTTTCGATGGCAAGTGGGCCACCGTTGTCAAGATCAAACTAAAATAAAAATTAAACTAAATATTAAGAAATTTTGCTTTAAAAACTTAGGAAATTCTGATAGCATTTTACCTTTTATGACGTTTTGTCACAAATGACATTAGGTTATTTGACTGGTATATTTATAGTATTGAAAAAGACAAAAAAGGTGGTAGGGTGAGTAAATTGATTTTAAGTTTACCTGAATTTACTCCAGCATTAAGCATAGGTAACTAAGTATTATTTAAATTAACAGATATTGATGCTACACATTTATCTTTTTTTTTTTTTTTACTTTTCTTTATTTTACGTTTTTTGAACAAGTTTCCTTTGCTAAAATGCTAAAAGCATTCCAGTTTATTATGTGGTTATTTCATTTCGTGTTACAGATTTTTATTGTTTGGCAAATTTTGGGTTTTTCTAATGTAATTCATTTTATATGCGTTTCTAATCTGAAAGTTTCACCTATATAAAATTAATTTTCATTCAAAAAGGGGCTTAATTAAATAACATTTTAAGATTCATGTTATTTATGTCAGCATGTCACAATTTTGGTCTAATTGCCAACAGTATTAAAATTTATATTCTTTATTATGGTAGCCTGCAGTTCTTATATAGTTGACAAACTTGTTTAATTTTTTTATTTTAAAAATATAGCCCAAATTACCTTTAAATTTACTAAATTTGCTTTAAAAATAGCTAAAAAGATATCTAGTTGTTAAATTTATAGTAAGTTGGATATAACGACTTGATAAACCATAAAACGTAAGACAAAAAGAAACTGTGATCCCCCTGCAGTCACTCAAATTACATCAGTATCTTTACGATCTGCGTTTCGTAGTTGTGTTTTTATGGTAATTAATTAAACAAAAAGCGTCAAATAAAATATCCCGGAAGAGAAAGCAGGTACAGGATTGTTCCCTTTTTTCCTACGTTTTGATGTCTCTGAGGAAATATTAAAATTTTCCTAATTAAAAGAGTTTTATTTAAAAACCTTAAACATTTAAGAAAAATATTCTTTTACACTTCAGTTTGATCGCTTTTTATCCAAACTATGGTTCTAAAAGTATCTGTAAATATGTTTATTGTAAAAACCGTTACCCCAATTATAATAGGAAAGCTATTTAAAATATTAATTTCTTGACTAAAAATACAAAATAAATTTTATTGTTTGTATTTACATATATTTTGTATAAATGTTAAAACCATGTGATTTTTTAAAATGTAATTTATTTTATTGTACATATTTTTATTTGTTTATGTGCATATAATAAAGTTTATTTATTAAACTAGATACTATGTTGTTTTATTGTTCCTAACACTTTAGCAACCGACAAACGTTATTGGCCGAGATTTAATTCTGATGTTTTAATGGTTTTTATTCGAATGACAAAGTTATAAATAGATGCAATGTTCGTTTTGTGTGCTTTTAGTAGCCTATACTATAGTCATTTATTATTGAAATACCATACTTTAATAAAGGGTATTATTAAATGATTTTGACTTTGATAATAATGCATATAAATAAAAAAATTTCGAAAAGATATATTAAAAAAAAACATCATTTTACATCGTCCTGAAAAATTTAAGATATAAAGGGATTATTTATACGAACTTTTCCACAGAAATGTTAGGGCACAGAAGTCATTTACTAAAAATATCAATTTTGAAAGTTCTGGTTAATCGGCCTAATATTTACAAAATATTTTTTTATAAAATGGAAAAGAAATAAAAAATGGTTTTAATAACAGATATTTATATTACTGATAGTAACTAACAAAATAAAAACAAGATTAGGAAACTCTGAAAATCCTGGAATACAAAATGTTATGAAATATCTAAATTTTTATGCTTGAAAATTTTTTAAGATTAGGAGGTAAATTAAAAACACTTCCTATATCTTTTTCCCAAAAAATATTCATATATTTATGTTTTTAATAAAATCAATAATGCTAATGATGTCAAGTAGGTACAACAAACATTAGAAAACGAATAATAACTATATTAATAAACCTTATAAGTATAGTAAGACCTATTTCCTTACTAAAATTAAAGAAAATTATTTTTCTGTCAATATTTTTCCCACTTAGAGCAACCTGTACATTACAATAGTTCTCACAAAAGAAAGGTATTTTTAATTGCTTTATACAGTTAATTCTACCTGTCTACAATAAATAATTTTAATTATCTTATTTTGGAGATCAAAACACGTTTTTTTAATAATAATAATTTTTATAAATCATATAACAATAGTTATTTGTATAACTAGTGAGAAAAGTTAGTTTCGGTTCCAGCATTCAAAAAAATATGTGTATCAAATTTACTTTCTATTTTTATTTAAATAATGTCCAAATCAGGGCCGTATCTAGGTATGGTCGCGCCCTTGGCGTAGCTTAACATTTGCGCCCTTCTCCACACACCAGGGGACTTGGGGATTATGGAATACCCCCCAACGAAAACTGGGATTCCGGGGGCTATTCTCCGGAAATTTTACAAAATTAAAGTGCAAAGATGTAGGTTTAAATTTTTTGAACCGAGAATTTGTTTTTTTTAAACACCAATTTTGTGGTGGAATTTTGTCAAATTCTATATTTTCCTTATATAAAAATATTAGCCTACTATTTAAAAAATATATGATTTACAAAAAACAACTGTTTGTATCTGACTGAAAAAAGTGGAATGTAAATTAACAATACAACCTTATTTGCGGATGTTTAAACTTAGAATAAATTTTCTCAACAATAAAATCATAGTTACAAAAATACTGTGCATAGCAGGCCCACTAAAACGTAACATTTATACTTTAATAAATTAAATAATATGCAACAAAAAAATAGTGCTGCCCAATTTATAAAATACCAATTTACCCGCAGCTTAAATATTAAAAAAAATCAAAGAGTCAAATTCTCGCTGTAGGTATCAGGATAAATTGATACTTATTAATTTATACATTTTTACAGTCCTAATATATTAAAAATTATTAAATTAAGTTTCTAAGTTGAAAATTTGTTATATAATTGCTCTGTTGTAATTTATTTATTTGATTAATTTTGTTAATAAACAATAATAATAATAATATGACTACGGTACTGACAACTGATAAAAAATACTTTTCATAGCCGATTTTGCGCCCCACAGGTAGAGATCGAACGCTGTTAGAACAACACCGATACGTCACGGTTTTATATCAGTTTGCCATATGAGACCGTGACGTATCGGTGTTGTTCTTACAGCGTTCGATCTCTAGCAGCGCCCTTGGCGGGCGCCCATCTCGCCACCGCCTAAATACGGCCCTGGTCTAAATTACTTTAATTTTGAATTTATTATTAAATTACAATCATCATTATTTCTAAGCTAAACTTTTTCAAAACAAAATTTGTCGACAAAACATGCGGAAAATTTAAAAGATTTTAATTTGTATTCTTGTTCTTATCTTTGTCGATAAAGCTATATTGAATAAAAGTGAATTAAAGTATTTTTTTCTTAAAAAATGAAAAAGAATAAATTTCTTAGGTTTATATAAATGGATTTTTTTCTTTCCTTTATTATATTTTATTTCGGTATTAATTTTTACAAAAAATTCGAAATATGTGAACATGCATGACTTTTGATGACTAACCCTCAAAAATAAGTTATTATAACTATTACCTTAGTTTTTTTATAACTAATTGTAAGATATTTTTTAATTTATTAATAGATTAAGTGTTTCTTTAACGAATGTGATGTTTTAGTACGGGAGTGAGTTTAGAAAAGAAAAAACCATGGGTTCGAGAATAATGGCGTTGGAAAAGTTTGAAAGGGTTCGCAAACGATTTTTTAAAAAATTAAAAATTTGCAAGGTAAAGGTCCTGGTTCGACCCTAAAGTTTGGTAATATGTTGTATTTGTGGCCTTAAATAAGGTGCTTAACTTGACAGTTACTTTTTTAGTATTTATATGTCCATGGATTTTTAAATAAATGTGCTATTATTTAAATTATCTTAAAAAGATATACAAATAATATAAGTATTATAAAAAGCAGAAAATTTCTTTTTTCTTAATCAGTACTGTAATCTGTCCATTTTCGATTAAAAATACACCTAGTAAGTAACAATGTTTACTGACATTCTGAACCAATAGAATACATTTTTGTTGTTGTAATCACGGTTTTTGATTTTTTTAAACATTTTTTGCTCTGGGGTTTTTCTGATCTGAAAATAAACAGAGTATAGTTTTATAGAGTAGCTATAAGTATATGCAAAATTTGTATAAAATAACAACACAGGCACGCAAAAAATATAATAATATATAATAGTTCGAGTAGGAGAGCTAAAATGGGTATTTCCATATATTTTAACACGCTAAACACGAATGTAATGTCTGGTTAGCTCCATCACCGTTTTTTTAATTTTAAAAAAATGATCTGAAAGTGACGTTTGATGGAAAGATTGCCTTTGTTTTGTCTAGTCTATTTAGGCTCTATTTAGTTGGCCTTATCATTTTTTTGGTAAATATAAATCCAAAGAGTTATGTAAATGATTTGTCCCAAAGTCGGCAAAATTTTTTGAAAGTCCCTTATTCAAGGATATGTACTGTAAAATTTATTATAGCACAATGTTGACTTCTCTTTTTTCTATTGCAATTTCCTTAATACATCTTATTAAAGATTTTATAAACACGGTTCCACTACGATCGACCTGTTTGGGGCTCATGATCAAATTCTTCTATGTTGAGCTGTAAGGAAGTATTAATCTACTGTGTTCTGCATGTTACCCAAGCAATACATTGAATCTAGAATTATAATAACCACATAAAAAAATATTTTTGGATAAATTTCTATGCCAACCTTATCAACAAAACCAAAGACAATTATTGTAGTTTCACTATAGACCCACAAAACAATGCTAAATTTTTGGTAATAGCGTTGATTGAGAAATAGGTTAAGACGCTTGCTTACTGGAGCGAGCGTCCATCGGGAGAAAATACGTTCAAACGCTTCTATATAAGCGAACACTGTTGTCAAAGTCCTAACAATGGAAAAGTAATTAGGAATTATTTTTGTGGGAAATAGGCATAGGCGTGCGCAGGGTAAAGCTGGTGTGGGTGCCGAGATAATAATAATAGCATAATAATAATAATAAATTATCGATATTTAGGAATCGACCAAAACCGGACTTAAGATGTTAGAGCTGTAAAGACCGAGCTTAGAAGCAATTACAGGCGACGTTTACGAAGAATTTGGAAATCCGAATTATCTGGAATAAATAAGGTCCTTGCTACGAACATGCTAACAGTGCCTGTGTTGCTTTACTCTTTTGGAGTGGTTAAGTGGACGCGAGAGGAACTACGTGAGCTAGACGTCAGCACGCGAAAAATGATGCATCTTCACCGTAGCATCCACCTGCGCTCATCAACATCCCGTATTTACCTCCCACGCCACCAGGGAGGTCGTGGCCTTTTAAGCTTGGAATGTATGCACGATCCACTGATTTTGAGTCTTGCTTGTCAAGTTGCCAACAGTACTGATCCACTGATGTAACTAGTAAGAGCACATAAAAGTAATAGTTGAGCGTTTCTATTCAAGGCAGCATGAGCGAGTAGCGGAGAAATTCGGTTTCAGATTGGAAATATATCCAAACGACGACCAGTCACTTGTAAGACTTGAGTCTAAAGCCGTAAGAACTGCGGTTAAAAGAGCAGAACAGCAGATGCTTTCAGAAGATCACATTAATAAGCCGCAACACGGAGTATTTTACCGAAACATAGAAAGACCTTCAATCTATCTAAATCTAATCTATTTAAAATCTGCTGAGCTCAAGTCTGAGACCGAGGGTTTTCTACTAGCATGCCAGATGGGGTGATAAACACATTGGTATACCGAAGCCAGTTTTCTAACATTCCTGATATTGCTTGCCGAGCTTGTCGACAGCAACCCGAAACACTAATGCACTTGTCAGCTCGTCCAGTGCATGCTGTAAGTGGTTACATCCACCGACATAACGACGCGCTTCGGATTCTTTATTATCACCTCAGACATTATTACGGCATCGACGAAACAGCAATTTTGCCATTTGCTCCCGGCGATATCGAGGCAGTAGTGGAAAATGACAACTGTCGCATATATTGGAATTATGCATTTCCAACTACGCATCAAATTCGCGCCAATAAACCTGATATCGTTCTCCTTGATAAAAGAAATAACTCTATGTATGTGATTGAGTTCTCCGCCCCAGCGGAGACTAACATCGATATAAAGGAACGGGAGAAACGAGCCAAATATCAGGATCTACTCGGCGAACTTCAGAGACTCTATCCGGAGTATAAGGTGCGATTGGTTGTCCTGATTGTCGGCGTTTTGGGGGGCACAAAGGAAAATGTGTTGGGGGAGCTGAAGTGTATTCCCGCATGTCAACATTCACCCGAACAACTGGTGATGAAAATGCAGAAATCTGTTGTTCTTGGGTCCCTTCGTTTACCGGAGGCAAATGAATTTGGCCGAAGATCACTGGTGGTCTTTGATACGGATGTCCTTCCGCATGACGCCTTATGGGGTCGGAGCCATGGGATCACGTCATGTCGGATCTTTCTAAATAATAATAATAAAGTGAATAAAAGTATGAATAACAATATATCGATATTAATACATTGTTATTAATAAAATTAAGTAATAAGGATAAATCCTAAGGATTGTTTAGTGAATATTTATGAAATAATAACAAACCGAGTACATGATACATTATTTAATATAAAATCATTCTTCTTTCATAAGGTACAATTTTTTTAAATTCGTTTATCACAGTACTTATATCAATATTTGCTGCTAATTCCTGTTCCACAAATGGAACCAGGAGATTTTCTAAACGTTCTTGGCGCATTGTGGATCTTAATTTTTAATTTACCATACTCATTTTCGAGAAGGTGCGTTCGCGTGTAATTTTTTAATGGAACCTTGTCAAATAATAATTTTCATATTTTAAATACAGTAATCTTTTTCAGACTAGTGGGGGTGCCACGGCACCCACGGCACCCACTGTGCGCACGCCTATGGAAATAGGTCAAATTCGTTGTAATAAAGATAATTCAATTTTTCTTGGTGTATAATCAAATTTTTATTATGGTAAAATTTTACTTTGGAGAATTAAAATTTGATATAAATTTATATTTGTAGCTGATAGGATACACGATGTTTAATATGATTTAAAGTTTTTTAAATCATATTTTTTTGTTTTATAATATTCACACTTAACAAGAAATACTGGAACTATACAACAAAAAATAGTATTTATTTATTATTGAGAAATCGAACGATCTGATCGATTCTTTTTTACAATTTAACAATACAATAATTACTAGTTTTCCAGAGTTAAATATATTTATGCTAACTTGATGTCTTGCATATCTTGTTGTTGTTTTTGCATTGTATTTTTTTCTGTAGTCGTAATAATAAAATATCAAAATGTGTATTTTTACTGACGTTATTCAGGTGCGTTTATAAAAATGTCTAGACATATTTGTCAACAGTATAATTTCGGTTTACTTCCATCCACTGAACTGGCCTTTAACAAAGTCTTCATTCTTTTCATAAGATTTTTTTTTTAAATTCGGTGGCCTCATGTTTAATTTTAAACAGACAGACATCCAAAGTAAAAATTGGCAAAATTAAAATTGTATCATTAAACAGCAAAAAATGTTTAAATTATCATTATTATAAGGAGTTTGGCCTATTTTCCGCAGAAATAATTAATTACTGTTACCATTATTATAGCTTTGGAACAGTGTTGGTTTATATAGCAGCGTGTAGACGTATTTTTTCCTGATGGATGCTTACTCCATCTCCAGTAAGCGAGCATCCAAACCTGTTCCAAAAATTGAGCATTGCTTTGTCCGTCTATAGCGAAAACTATAGTTGTCTTTAATAAAACTAAGATCCCAAATTATCAGGCCCCCTTGTTTTCCACTCATTCGAGTTTAAATGGTAAGAACTTCACACTGCATGGTACTCAATTTTACAGTAAATACTCTAATAAGGGACATTTGCGGTCTTTGGGGCCCATTATTTACATATTTCTTTGGATCTATATTTACCAAAAGAAAATAATAAGGCCAAAAAAAATAGAATGTAAATAGACGCGATTTCAAAGCAAATGCAGTCTTTCCATTTAACTCCAGTTTCAAAATATATTTTAAAATTCAAAAAATAAATAAATAAATTAAAAGGTGATGGAGCTAAACAGACATTGGATTTGTGTTAGGGTGCCAAACTAAATGAAAATACCCATGTTAGCTCCCGAACTATTTTATTTTGTTTGTGTGCCTGCGTAATTTATTACTTAAAGCTTTCTGATAGCTAATTTTACGTAAGCAAAACTCTTTGTACATTTATTTTTTTGGTGATTTTTTTTTTTTAAAGGAAATATTCCATCACCATTATTGTCATTTTTTTTCATGCTGAGGCAATATCTTACGGGGGGGGAAATTTTTTTCAGCAAACCCCCCAAAAATTTTGGGGGGTTCCAAAATGAAATTTTATTCCTTTTTTAACAAACATTCTGTCTGTAACGCATGACTCACTAAGAATATTTATTTCGTTCTTTATTGTTGCATACCTGTATTCCGCATGAGTAAAATTCAAATACGGGTAACAGTAAACAACAACGGCCGCGGCTGGTGAAGAAATGAAAATTACCTTCTTAATCTTTCTTCTGTCGTGAAGAAATACATGAAGCTGGTGTTAAAATTATGCAACCAGTTATATATCAGTAAACGGTGACGGCTCGTGTCTTGTCTAACAGGAAGGGCTCAACTTCAAATGAAAAAATAACCCCGTTGTAGGTATGTCATAAGTCTGCAATTTTTGTGTTTTAGGCAAATAAGATTATAATATACAAAATTTTATTATTTTTGGAAGCAATAAACGTTTGATCACGTTAAAGTTAAAAATGTCACTAATTTTTTACACAATATGACGATTTTTCATAACCATTTCATTATGCTTGCGAATTCCTCTAGCATTAGAGTTGTAATACCTTAGATTAGATTATTTGAGCGGAGATGGCAAAAATGATCTCCACCACTGAACCCCTTCCCCCATTTATTGTGGTTTTCCTATCGTTTTTAGAGTATTTTCCATTTTCTTAACTAGACTCCAGATTTTTAACTCCCCCCATATATCTTTTTTTTCCCAACCCAAAAATGCCATACCCAAAATGGCACCACATGTACGGCTGTTCTTCAGCCCCCTGGAGAACCTACACAGGCTATCCCCCCGGCCTATTTTTCCAGGTGCTTGTTAGTTTGCAATGCCCTTTTGTTGCCCCACCTTATTTAAAATTTAATATTAAATTTTTTTAAAATTTTTTTTTTTTTTTAATTTAAATTTTTAATTTAATAAATTTTAAAAATAAAAATTAAAATAAAAAAAAAAAAAAAAAAAAAAAAAAAAAAAAAAAAAATTTTAAAATAATATATATTTTTAAAAAAAATTATTAAAAATTTTAAAAAAAAAATAATAAAATTATTTAAATTTATTTTATATTTTATATAAAAATTATTAATTATTATTTTTTATTATTATTTTAAATATAATTTTTTATTTACAAATTAGGGGGGGATAACTTAGTTTAAAAAAAAGTTTTAAAAAAAAAAAAACAAAAAAAGAAACAAATTTTTTAGAACTTAGTTTTACGGGCAGTTTTATAGCCGTGAAGAAATTTAAAAATTACTTTTCTTATTTTTACTTTTTTGGAACAAAGATTTTCAAAATTAATGTAATTTTCTTTTTAAAAAAAAAAAAAAATGCAAAAGAAAAAAAATTTTTTTTCAGGGAAATTTAAAAAAAGGGGGTTTCCCCAAAAATTAAAAAATTTTTTTTTAAAATTAGGGGAAAAAAACCCCAAATTTTAAAAATTTTTTTGGCCCTTTTTTTTTTTAAAAAAAGGTGGTAAAAAATCTATTTGAAAATTTCAAAACGGAGAAAAATCCCAAATTTTAGGACTGATTAAAGAAAAAGGGGTAATGAAAAACACATCGTCGTTTACTCAACCCCTCAAGCGGCCCTGAAGGCCATCAGTTCTCCAAAAAATTTAAATTTCCCGACTAGTGGGGGACTGTTTCAGGCCCTGAAAAAAGTCGGCGGCAAACAAAACTTACGGTAGCCTGGATACCAGGCCACGAGAGCCACCCAGGTAACGAAGGGGCCGACGACCTAGCCAAAAAAAAGGGTCAGCCATGGAAATGATAGGCCCTGAGCAATTCTGTGGAATTTCCCCGGAGGCCTCTTTTAAAAAAATTTATTAAGAGCTGGGTAGACAGAGAGTTTTAAAAATAGTGGATACAAACACCAGGGGGAACGACAGGCAAAGCAGTTCATTAAGAAAAAAATTTTTCCCCGGACCTACTGAGCCCATCGAAAAGGCGTAAGGATAACGGTAGGTCAACTGGAAAGAATAGGCCTGGTAGAGGATAGCCTGTGTAGGTTCTGCCAGGGGGCTGGAAAAACAGCCGTACATGTGGGTGCCCCCGCAAGGGGCTATGTACTTAGATTTTTTTAGGCTTGGTGAGGAAAAACCGGCAAATTTTTTGGGGGCCAGTGTCAAGACTCTGGAGTCTAGTTAAAAAGACGGGGGCCGGACAAGGTACTCTAAAGAACGAGAGGAGAAACCACA
>JAHBCN010003448.1:0-75320 GCA_019359885.1 Listronotus oregonensis | reverse complement strand
TGAAAAGGGCGACGGAAGAGACGGTACTGGTGCTGCGCGCGGGGCGGGTCGCCACCGTGACCGTTCGTCTGCCGCGGAAAATCATCCCGCTGAACTGCCGGCACTGTTTTTATTCACTGGTTTGGGTTGCGCCGGAATATAAACGTCAGGAGGCGATAAAAAAGCTGGGGGGAAAGCACGCTGCTGGCGGATAAGCGAAAGCGCCGGCGGTCTATTTAGCCACCGCCATTAAACCGGGCTTCCCCAGTTATATCAAAGCGGGCTATGGGCCCTTTTTTCATCGCCGGGTCAATCCACCGGCGAAGAGTTATTTATCTAAAAAAGATCGCGCCACCCTTTGTTGTAGTTTCAGTACGCTGCAATTCCACAGCCCCTAGCCAGCCGCGATTTAAATATCACCCCTTGATTATTAAGGACAGTATGAAAGCACATCATCTGCATGCTCATCGTCACAACTGAAAGCGGGCGGCAAAGAGATTGCCGGTACCGGTCCGTTTTTTTTTAAAAATTATGAGAAAGGTCAGCAAGTGACCTTTGTGGCCGCAGTACCGTTGGGCCCCGGGACTTGCCTCTGGTCAGGTGGAGGCGATTGGGGTTTCCGGAAAACGCGGCGGCTTTTAAAAGACACGTTTTGGTTTGCTGCCGGAGCTGCGAAAATGCGGTTTACTGGACGAGGATTATCAGAGAGAAGATTTTCGCAGCAGTCTGGAACTGCCGCCATTGGTCTGAACCGCCAGAAAGGCAAAAAAACGGGTCCACGCCGCGGGACCCGCCAGCATTTCTGCTACGACGTTGATGGTGAGCAACGGACGAGGCTGGTGCGACGGACCCAGCCCCCTTGCGCCCGCCAGAGGCTTCAACTATTAACATAAAAAGGCGAACCAGCTGGCTTTCGCGGAAAACAGCGGCGGCCACCGGCCTCACGCGCTTTTTTGCTCAGCTTGCTGCAGTTTTTCGTATTTAGCCCGCGCCTGCTGATAACTTTTTCAGCCTGGTTGACCATCGATCAACTTCCCTCACCTTGCCGGAGTGCCTTGATAATATTTTTTAACGCATCACGGTCGGCGGCCGGAATGTCTTTCATTGCGTTCGATCAGACCTGAATAAAGCCAGCCAGGTCTATGGCATTTTGCGGTGATTGCCGTAGCGGATGCCTGATTTTGCGCATTTTAACTTCATTCTGCGCTTTATTTTCCAGATTTTCCGGCGTAATTCTGCTTTCCATTTGGGCGGGTTTTCCAGCTCATTCTGCAAGCTGTCGAGATTAATGTTATTTTCAGCCAGTTTATCTTTAACCATCCGGGTGGCCGGGGCGCAATGGGGATATTCCGCTACCCAATGTCTGTAAACCTGAACCGATAAATTACCTGCGCCGGTCAGGGATTTTAACAAATCAGGAACCGGTGCAAATTAGCGTGTTGACGCCAAACATTAGCAGGCCATGCAACGCCCTTCGCGCTGGGCGGACGCCCGCGGCATAACACCGGCGGCGATAGAAATCAGATGCTGGACCGGTCCAGATTGCTGCACCGGTACCGATGCCATCAAGAGGGTTTTGCTTTCAACGGATAATGGTACTGGCACCAATGGCCGTTCCCAGTATCGCGAAAAGATAAACCACCATCGAAATAATGAACCAGCAAAAATGGCGCCCGGATATACGTTTTAATGGCGTGCTTCTGACCGGCGCGACTAAATTATCATTGTAATTTGTCGCAGTAGCTGAGTTTTCATTCATAAGGATATCTCCATTTATCGCCAAAGTTTACTTTTAACCACAACGTAAAGAATGCGTCGTCTTGCAGCTTTCTCAGTCATTTTAATCTGACCTTTCATCAGCCTTGTAAGATTAGTCTTACAAAGCTGAATGCACCAATAAATATGCAATTAATTTAATTATTGCGCGGATAAATTTAAAAAAAAGGATTATAAATCAGGGAGGAAAGAGAAGGTGCAGCAAAAAATGCCACTATCGATCGGCGGGAAAGGTAGCGAAATTCCAAGGAAATAGGTTTGTTATTTTTGAACGCGATAAAAAAACCGGCTGACAGGCTCGTCATTCCCGGGTTTTTTTGTTCCGCCGTTCACGCTATATCAGGAGTGATTCAGGCCGCTTTCGCCTTAGTCATCCTCATCATCATCCAGTAAACCCGGGAGTCGCAAAACCATCCGGCTTAATGACCAGCAGGTCACAGCGCAGATGGTCAATAACCTGTTCCGATATTCCAAAAACGCCGCAGAGATGCCTGGGCCAATGGTACCAGCACCACAATACCGGCATCCAGATGTTCCGCCAGGTCGGGGGTCACTTCTTCCGGTAAGCCTTTTTCAACATGGGTGAATTTCTCATCCATAGCAAACTTTTGCCGCAGGGCTTTCATCGCCAGCAGATGTTGACCGCGAATCGCGTCGTTATAAACGCTCGGGTCAAAATCGGGCAGTTCGATGGCGATATTAATCGGGGTAATCGGATAGGCTCCTACCAGATGAACCTCGGTATGGTTCACCATATCTGCCAGTTCGCGTGTCAATTTGACCAGTTTTTGATTGAGCAGATCGTGATGCGGTTCCTCCGGCCAGATTAACCGCCACCAACGCTTTACCTCCTTCCGGCCACGCTGATCTTTACCATCCAGACCGGACTTGGACATTTGCGTAACAGATGCCAGTCGGTTGGGGTGAAAATTACCGCTTCCAGCCGATCGTGCTGATGGCCATTTTCAGTACCAGATCGTGGTTGCCAGTCAGCACTTCCTGAATAATCGCTTCAAATGGGCGATTATGCCAGCCACTTTAATCTCGATATCGACGCCAGCTTCAAGATAAGCGTAGCCTGTTCGCGAATCCATTCGGTACGCTGGCTGATGACGCCTTTGCGCATATTGGTGCGCTCATCCGGCGACAGCAGGTAGTCATTTCATAGGAGAAATCATAAATAGGCAGGAAAGCTTTATTTTGCCGCCAATCCGTTGATTGAGATACACCGCCCGGCGCAGCGCCGGCTGGTCATCCTGTTGAGGATCGATCCCAAAGGATGTTTTGAACAACAACCGGGGTCTCCTTACACGACGAGGTGTCTGCTTAAAGATAGCCCAATAGCGCTAGGGAAGAAGGAAAAAGTTGTTGCCCGGATCAATAAAATAACAAATAACCCGGCACCTCAGCAATCAGTGGCTCTGTCCGGCCAGCTCTTGAAAGGATGTGGATTCTCGATGGTAATGTATTTACCTTTCACTGCCAGCATTCCACTTTTCTGGAAGCGGCCAAGCAAAGGTAATGGTTTCAACGGTTAAACCGAGATAGACCGAATCGCCACGGGCTGGCGACGAAATTAGCGTGAAAACCGCCGGCCAAAGCGACGTGCCAGATTCCAGATAAACGCCGCCAGGCGCTCTTCGGCATTTTTCTTCGACAGCAGCAGGATCATATCCTGATCGCCTTTAATCTCGCCGCTCATCAGGCGCATCATCTGTTGACGCAGGCTGGGCATTTTGCCGGAGAGATCGTCAAGGGTTTCAAATGGAATCTCACACACCATCGCGGTTTCCAGCGCCTGGGCAAAGCTGGGGTGAGAGGCAGAACTGATGGCGTCAAAGCCCACTAAATCGCCGGCGAGGTGGAAACCGGTAATCTGCTCATCGCCTTGTTCAGTAATGGTGTAGCTTTTGATGGTGCCGGAACGAATGGCATAGAGAGATTTCAGTTCATCGCCCGCTTTAAACAGCGTCTGGCCTTTCTGAATGGGCTTTTTACGTTCAATAATGTTGTCTAACTGATCCAGCTCGTGTTCATTGAGCGTGAACGGGATACAAAGCTGGCTGATGCTACAATCCTGACAGTGAATCGCACAGCCACCAGATTGAATACGACGAATAACGCGTTTTTCTGGGATCATAATATACGCTCTGACGATAATTGACTGTGGTCAATTTTAACATTCTTAAGTTACAAAAAGAAACTCATCTGAGCAGTATAAGGCACATAAACATTAGGGATGTGTTGAACAAACCGCATCCCATTGAAAAACTGCCTGAAATTCGTTCTACGGCTGTTTATCCAGCGTTACAACACTCTGATAGCCTTTCTTTCTGTCTTTATTACTGACTCTGGCAGGTTGTTCAACTTTGATGATCAGTGTCAATACCCCGGCAAACAGATACAGCGCGGTATAAGTCCAGACCACCCCTTTAACATCAAAAAACGGCAGTACCAGCGAAGCAATTGCCGGAGCGAGAAAGTTACTTAAGCCCGCCGACAGGTTATAAATCGAGATCGCTGCCCCTTTGTGCTTCGGCTCCAGCACCGGAAATACCGCAGTCATCGGGACAAACGCGGCCACGGTGATACCCAGCATCACCGCCGGAATCATCGCCACCCAGTAGTTGTGACCAAAAGTGACCGGCAGATAGTAGAACGCCAGGCTGGAAATCGCACACCCCAGGCAGCCGAACCAGCGTACCTGACGGATCCAGCCAATATATTCGCCGAGAATTCCCCACATCACATTGGTAAAGATAGTCACAAAGAAGAATACCGCCCAGATTTGCAGCCATTCGGACATGCTGAAGCCGAGGCGCCCGACAAACAGCATCGGCATCACCACCGCAAAGCCAAACAGCGACAGAGTATTAATGATACGTATCAGGCAGGCGAGAAAGATATTGCGGTTGGTAAACAGAATGGTCACCGCACGCGACAGTTCGGTCATCTTCTCTTTGGTGGAGAGATGCGCTTTGTCACTTTCACCGCCCACGTTGCGCAGCAGGATCATCGCCATCAGACCGCCCGCAACCACCCAGGCAATGGCAAACCAGAGCGTGCCGGTTTCACCCATAAATGGAATGGTAAAGCTTGGCAGATAGCTACCGACACAGCCGATGCCGACCGAGTACATCGCCCAGAACCAGCCCATCGCCGATGACAACTGATGTTTTGGCACGGTCTGCACCACCAGCATCACAAACGAGTAGATAAACAGCGGATAGGCAAGGCCACGAATCCCGTAAAACAGCAGCATCAGCGGATAGTTGCGCATTCCCAATCCGAGCGTCAGGAACAGCACATGCATTACCACCCAGAGGATAAAGCCAATACGCATCGCCCGCTGCGGGGTGATGATTTCCGCTACCACGCCGGAACTCCAGGCTGCCAGCGCGGCGGCGGCGCCATAAAGGGTAAAGACCAGTGCCGACTGGGACGGAGAGAAACCTAAATCAGTAATATGTTTGGAAAGAAACGCCATTTCAAAGCCGTCGCCGCTCATAAAAATTGCGATGGCGATATAGCCCCAGAACAGGGATTTCGGCATGCCGATGCCGTTTTTATCTGAGTGCATAATGCAATCCTCTGACCATAAGTGGGCCGGACGCCATGCGACCGGTGTTAAGTGACTAAAGACGCATCGCGCGCTGCTGTTGATAGAGCTGACGGAATTGCTGCAATCGCGGTTGCAGCTGCTGATGGCGTGAGGCATCGGGCAGATAACGTTCTAATTCTGCGGGTTTCTGGCAAACCTGTTGTTCATCACCGCCCACCGCCAGCCAGCCGAGACGGGCGGCACCCAGTGCGCCACCGGCTTCGCCGCCACGATGGGTGATAATCGTCAGGTTCAGCACATCGGCCATCAGCTGCGCCCACCACGGACTGCGAGCGCCGCCGCCAATCAGCGAGCAACAGGTCAGCTCAGTTCCCGCCTGCTGTAACACCCTCAGACCATCGGCCATACCAAAGCTGACGCCTTCCAATACCGCGTACGCCAGCGAGGCGCGCTGGCTGGCGTGGGTCAGGCCGTGAAATGCGCCACAGGCTTGCGGATCGTTATGGGGTGTGCGCTCACCGGAGAGATACGGCAAAAACAGCGGCGAGTGCAGCTGCTCCTCATGGCTGAGTGCTGCGACCTCGGCTAACAGTGCGGTTTCACTGGTTTGCAGCAGGTCACACAACCACCGCAGAGCGCTGGCCGCCGACAGCATCACGCTCATCTGATGCCAGCGCTGCGGCAGGGCGTGACAGAAAGCGTGCAGCGCCGATTGCGGATCGGGACGAAAGCCGTCGTTAACCGCAAACAGCACGCCCGAGGTGCCGAGGGAGATAAACGCATCACCCGGATTGATGGCGCCGATGCCCACCGCGCTGGCGGCATTATCACCACCGCCGCCGGCAATCATCACTTCATCACTTAACCCCCACTGACGGGCCACCTCGGCTTTCAGTTTGCCTGCCGGATGGCTGCCTTCCACCAGCCGTGGCATCTGCTCGCGGGTTAACCCGCAGGCTGCCAGCAGGCTGGCTGACCACTGGCGCTGCGCCACATCCAGCCAGAGAGTCCCGGCAGCATCGGACATTTCACTGATTTTCTCGCCGCTCATCATCCAGCGCAGATAGTCTTTCGGCAGCAGCACCGTGGCGATGCGATTAAAAATCGTTGGTTCATGGCGCGCCAGCCATAACAGCTTCGGCGCGGTAAAGCCGGGCATCGCCAGATTGCCAGCCACCGCATGCAGCTCAGGGGCGAGGCTGTTCAGTTGCTGGCACTCGGCGGCGCTGCGCGTGTCGTTCCATAAAATGCACGGACGCAACACCTCGTTATCCTGGCCGAGCAGCACCGCGCCATGCATCTGGCCGGAAAGGCCAATAGCGCGGATTTCGCACCAGCTGGCACCAAGTTGCTGGCGCAGTTGATCGATTACCTGTTGTGTGGCCTGCCACCATTGCGCCGGATCCTGTTCTGACCAGTGTGGATGCGGACGCTGTAGCGTCAGTGGCGCACCGGCCGTGGCCATAATCTCCCCGGCGCTGTTGAGCACCAGCGCTTTAATTTCGGACGTTCCTGCATCGATTCCCAGATACATGGTGATCCCCTTACTCGCTGACCAGCTGCGGCTGGGCAATCCACTGCTGTAACCGGTCAACCGTTTGCTGCAACAGGGCAGCAAATTGCGCGTGACTGGCTAACGGACCAAACAGCGCCGGATCGGCGGCAAACTCTGCCAGCGCATTATCGGCGGCCAGCAAATGATGCAGCGACATTTCATCCATCACGCCATCCTGATAGCGGTACGGCAGTTCACCGAGATGCCAGCGTTGCAAAAACAGGTAGAACAGTGCCGGTAACACTGCGGTGGCGCGGGGAATTTCGCCACGCTGCCAGCTTTCCACCAGCGTCGGCGTAATAAAGCCGGGAATTTTTGACAGACCATCCGCGGCGACGCGCTGGTTGGTATCCTCAATCCACGGGTTAGCAAAACGATCCAGCACCTGATCGCGATAGGCTGGCAGATCCAGCGGACTTGGGCTTAATGACGGGATGACGTCCTCGGTAACGTAGTCCCACGCCAGTTGTTTAATCGCTGGCGTGCGGGTGCTTTGATGAATAAATGACTGACCGAGCAAGGTGCCCGCCCAGGCAATACAGCTGTGGCTGGCGTTAAGAATACGGATTTTCGCCTCTTCCCACGGCAATACCGAATCGACCAGTTCAACTTCAACCTTTTCCAGCGCCGGGCGTCCGGCAATAAAATCGTCTTCAATCACCCACTGGATAAACGCTTCCGCCATCACGGGCACCGCGTCATCAAAGCCGGTGGCTTGTTTAACGCGCGGCGCGATATCCGTGGTCGGGCGCGGGGTAATGCGGTCGACCATGGTATTCGGCGAGCGGGTTTGATGGGTCACCCAATTCAGCAACGCTTCTTCGCCGCGCAGGCGCAGGAACGTGAGAAAACCGTGGCGGAAACGCTCGCCGTTATGGCGCAGGTTGTCACAGTTCAGCAGGGTGACCGGCTCACCCTCCGCCGCCATGCGGGCCAGCAAAATGCGGGTCAGCGCACCGTACAGCGTGCGTGCTTCACCATTGATATCTGCCTGAATATCGGGGTGGCGCGGGTCGAGCTGGTGGTCAGGATCAAGATAGTAGCCGCCTTCGGTTACGGTAAAGGCGATCACTTTGGTGGTGGCGTCGCTGCCTTGCGCAATCAGTGCGCTAAGCTGGCTATCCCAGGGCAGAATCTTTTTTATCGAGGTGATCCTTTCATAGCGGCGCTCACCTTTCGGCGTCACGGTTTCCAGCGTATATTCGCCGTTTTGCGCGGCGAGCTGGTTGAGCAGGGCATCGGCATCCTGACGAATATTGCCCAGCGCAATATGCCAGCGTTCATCCCCTTGTTGTAACAGGCGATGCAGATACCATGCCTGATGGGCGCGATGGAATGAACCGGCACCAATATGCATCCAGACGTTAGCGGTTGATTGAGTCATAAGACAGCTCCTGATGATTTGAGCAATTGCCCTTAATGTGGGCTTATGCCGGAAATGTGTTACAGACTGGGCAATATTCCGTGGGTTGTCTGCGCGGCAGATCACAAAAAACAATAAATGCCCAAATGTAGGGCAAATATTCAGAGTAAGCTGTGACGATGTTTGAAGAGGATCGAAAGCACCATGAGTAAGCACGACAAAAAGCTCGAACAGGCTGCGCGTGCCGCCTGGATGTATTATGTTGCCGGTGAAACGCAGCAGGACATTGCCGAAAAACTGGGCGTGTCGCGTCAGGTGGCACAACGGCTGGTGGCACTGGCGGCAGAGCAGGGATTAGTCAGTGTGAATATCAGCCATCCGGTGGCAGAGTGTATGTCGCTGGCGCAGTCACTACAGCGACGTTATGGACTGGACGTCTGTCAGGTGGTGCCTTCTGATGGACTCGATAGCCCCGGGATTCATCAGATGATCGCGGTGGCCGGTGCGGAAGTGATGGCGCATACCCTGAAACAGAGCGCGCCGCAGATTATTGCCGTCGGATCCGGGCGAATGTTACGCGCCACCATCGATGAGCTGCCAACCTTCGATCGCCCGCAACACAGCTGCGTGTCGTTAATCGGCGCGATTGCCAGTGACGGATCCTGTACCCGCTACGATGTGCCGTTGTGGATGGCAGAAAAGACCCAGGGGCGCTATTTTATTCTGCCCGCACCGCTGTTTGCCGACAGCCCTGACGACCGCACGCTGTGGTGCAATCACCGTATATACCGCACCGTAACCGAAAAAGCGGCGCAGGCTAACGTGATGTTTCTCGGTATCGGCCATATTGACGCCGGTTGCCCGCTCAATGCCGATGGCTTTATCAGCGACCAGCAGGTTGCGCAATTACAACAGCAGCGCGTGGTTGCGGAAATGCTCGGGCATTTTATCGGTGAAGATGGCGAGCGCGTCAGCAGTGAGCTGGATACGCGCTTAACCAGCGTCACGCTTGGCGCCCACACTCAGCGCAATATCATTGCTTTTTGCGGCGGCAAAGAGAAACATCGTGCCATCTGCGCGGCGCTGAAAGGGGGATGGATCAGCGGATTAGTCACTGATGAAGCCAGTGCCAGAGCGGCGCTGGCGCAATCATAACGACAAAGGCTTATAGCCTTCGTGTCTCAGTAACCACTGTTTTCGCGCGACGCCACCGGCATAGCCGGTGAGCGTGCCATTAGCCCCGATAACCCGATGGCAGGGCACCACAATGCTAATTGGGTTGGAGCCATTAGCAGCACCGACGGCACGCGCCGCGCCAGCCCGACCCAACAGGGTCGCCATCTCGCCATAACGCAGTACGCTGCCGCAGGGGATGTCGCGCAGCATATTCCAGACCGAGCGCTGAAAATCAGTTCCATTGGTCGCCACCGACAGCTGGCGGATCACCGTCAGGTCGCCGTCAAAATAGCGGGTCAGCTGCGCACTCAGGCCGCCAGCGTTATCCAGCTGGCGTAGCCGGTAACCCTGAGCACCGTAATGAATATTCAGTAGTCGCTGCATGCGATCGCTGTACTCTTCCCATTCGACGGCGCGCAGATTTTGCTGTTCATCGCTGATGATTCTCAGCTGTCCCAGGGGAGTCGGGATAGTATCTTCCAGTAATGTCATCATGATTTTCGAACGGTTATCCATTCCAGGCGATATGCCCGTCTGGGCATAGTGGGTGAATTTATGCTGCAAATTCCTTGTAGCATGTGGGTCAGTGCGACAACGGTGAAAAGTCACAGAAGTCATAGCAACTCATCGGCAACAGAGTTATGTTAGCGACAGTGCAAAGATTTGCCAGTCTGCGTCGCCACTGAAGGTGATTTGACTGGCAACCCCGTATGGACAGTCTCCATACCTGTAACAGTGATCTCTGGCGGAGCTGCACGATGAAAAATGAAAAGGAAATATCGATTGATGCGTTTACTGAGAATGAAAAAGTCTCAATCGATCAGCAGGTTAAAACCTTGATCGCGAAATCAGGGAAAACGCCCGACGATAAGCAACTCAAGGAGTTCACGAAAGAAGCCAAACGGCTGGTGATGAAAGCGCGGCTGGCAAAAGAGAAAGCGACGCCCGCAAAAACGCCGCGTAAAACACGGGCGAAAAATCTCAGTGCCAGTGAAGTGGGCGACTTTAACTGGTCTGCTTCGGTCAATCTGGCCACGCGTCGCCGTTAATCTGTCTGCAATCCTTCCGGCCACCTTCAGGGTGGCCTTTTTAATTTAAAAGGGCTTGTCGCATCACGCCAGAAAGACTATTTTTTCATTTTAGCTGCTGTCGCCGCTACCCTTCGCGGCCTGAGGAGTGACGATGAACCTTGACGATAACGATCTGTTTAAACACGCCATGGAAGATGTCACGCCACTGAAAGAGTGTGCCACTGTTCACTGGTTAAAAACGCCGGGGATGAAAACTCAGCGCCCGCGTTACGACGAAACGCCGGATAATTTCCTGGTCGAAGGGTTTATCGAGGTGATACCGCTCAGTCAGCCGCTGGAGTTTGCCGCCGAAGGCATTCAGCAGGGGGTGGTGGATAAGCTACGGCTGGGAAAATATCAACTGGATGCAAGTCTGAATTTGCTGCGCCAGCCGGTAGAGAGCTGCCGTCAGTCACTGTTTAATTTCATGCTGGAAGCGCGCAAGGCAAATCTGCGCAATCTGCTGATTATCCATGGTAAAGGGCGCGACGATCGCGCCCATGGCAATGTTATTCGCAGCGGTATCGCGCGCTGGTTACAGCAATTTGATGATGTGCAGGCTTTTTGCGTGGCGCAGCCTCAGCATGGCGGCAGCGGGGCGCTGTATGTCGGGTTGCGAAAAACGGAGCAGGCGCGCAGGGATAATCGGGAAAGGCATGCCAAACGCAGCCGCTAAACAGATCCCCTCTGATAACTGAGAGGGGATCCGGAACGCTTAAACGGCTGTAATGACATGTTGTGATGGATTATCTCACATCGTGATCAGTGTCATGCTGGCAAAATGACAATCACTGTTTTGTGGCTGCAATTCGATCCGAATCTGATTTAACGGACCGCTGTACGCTGCGGTTGCGACTTGCAGTTCATAAAGGTAAAACGGCTTTCCAGCAAGAGACTTTATTTCAAAGTTGGGTAATTTTTTAAAGTTGGTGACTCCAGTAGAGAACAGACGGTTGTCATTATCATCCCGAATCATTAATCTGCTTATGCCTTGCAACTCAGAAGAGAAAATGAGTATTTTGATATGATTTTGCCAGGTCATATTGACACTTTCATCAGCGATTAAGGTGAAATTCATTTTAATCGGATGGTTTTCTCCTGACGTGATAATGTTTTTACCAATCAGGATATCACTGTAGACATTATTATGCGGTGCGCCGTCCTCATTGAAGACATAACCGCCGTTGAAGTCTAACTCATAAGCAATCCCTTTTTTTATTTCGCCTGCTTCATTTGCTTCAAGGACACGTTTCGTTTCAAGCCCGTCATAATGCCTGAAGATTGCGCAGTCGACCCTCAATCCCCAGCCCGCATCGGCAGTGCACTGCTTGCCGTTATGATAGCCGCCGACCACTAAGCCACTCATATAGTAATTGGGGATGTTAATATTATAAAGTCCGGATTCATTGGCATTGTTGGTGGGCTGCAGAGCGCCGGTTGGGGTTAACATGCGTAAATAATAAAGCCTTGCGCCGCTCGCGCTGGTCGACATGTTGATTATCATGGTGTTGATATTGGTGCCACCATCAATATTCTCGCCGCCGGGCTGGAAGGGATTAAGATTAAAGTCTCGGTTAGCATAACGGACTTTTGGATGTGATGAAGGGTTATAGCAGCTTTCGAAATAAGTTCGTCGGTACTGTCCTGTGCCGTCAAAGTATCCATGGTTTATTGCCAGTACGTTATCCAGGTGGCCCATCATGCCGATATCCGCCAGTAATGAGCTGCGCAGGTGTATATCTTTATTGATTTTCGCAAGTACCGGAGTAAAAGAACCATTGGCGACGTCTGTTGGTGCATCGGAATATAACTCAGCGGTGTTTCTGATATTCAGCTCAACACCTGCCTCGAGAGAGAATGACGCCCTGTAGGCTGAAAGCAACATGGCGTAACCACCAGTATAAACATTGCGGCAAAACCTGATGACTTCATTGGTTTTGAAGCCGGTGTCATGATAACGTTTAATCAGGTTTTCTTGCGATACCTTCATCCAGCTCGTGGCATCGTTTCTCAGATCATCGAATTGTAACTCATAATAGTCGTCATCCAGATTCAGGGTTTTTCTGTTGCTTAATAACTGTGTGTAGCTGATAAGCCCCAGCGCGGCGGCCTGCATATAAAAAAGATAGCCGATACCATTAGAAATGTTCAGAAAAAGCGGCATCTCGATGCGAAGATGCCCAATCAGATTACTAAAGCGATTAAGAACCTCGCCTTTTAAATCACTACGCGTTTGCTGATCGAGGAATTTTTTCAATGAGGTGTTAAACGCACCACATACAGTGGTCAGTCCTTGCATCCTTGATTTCAGAATTCCGTAGTTATTATCATCTATCATCTGACCTGTTATTCTTCTTATCTCCTCTTCGATAGAAGGTTTGCTGGTGGTAAACAAATTATTAAAATAGCTAAATAAGCCGGTTATCGCGCCGCTGAAAAGCGGACCGGCAATGCCGCCAAGAAATCCTCCCGCCAGCTTCAGTATCAGTGATTCAACCAGCGATGACATTGCTAAAACAGGCGCGTCCTTAAACAGTTGATCGAGGGCACCATGAAGGTTGGAGAAACCATTCGCGGCAGCTTCTGACATCTCCTTCAATGTTATGACCTGGTTTCCTTGCCCATAGGGGACTTTAACCTCATCCTTATTGATTCCCCTTAGTGCGTAACCGACGGATTGCGCCAGCGGTGTGATGGCAGAGGTATTGGCTAATTCTGCCAATGCCAGCTGCGGAAAAAGAGATCCGGACAGTAATGAACCGGTGGCCACAATACCTCCACCAACAAGTAAATTCCTGCGTGTTTTAGATATTTTTTCATTTTCCATAATGTATTCCACTAGTTGGTAACGACAAAGAAAAGTTAATTTTTCTTTACTGTTAAAGCTAAAGGTTCTTAAAGGTAATAAAAGTCAGGGTTTGTTATTGTTGTGCCCGTTATAGCGTGCTGCATTTGTAAGAATGCGCCCGGGAATTTCACAGGTAATATAAATCATGAGTTTAATAAGCTGACGGGTTTGATTAGGTCTTTTTCGATAGGCAATCCCTCCATGGGTTTCTTCATAAATAATTATCATGTCATATGGAAAAAAAGAACTGGACTTAAGTCTAGCCCCGGCATGTTTTTTAGTTTGTTAGGATTATAAATGGAAAAGTAGGTTTTAATAAAAGCTTGTAATATTTTTCGATGAATAAATCGGTAAATCTTAAGAGGATTTATGTAAGGTAAGATAATTAATAATGTGTAATTGTAAATCACCAGGGAATTACTTTGACGACAAGTGGGTTTTACCTGGGGTTATTTGATTTTTGGATTATTTAACCAGGCGGAAATTTATGCGTCAATATCTTACAGAAACGGGTGAATAGCGTTCTGATTAATAAAAATGCGGATAAGCAGAGAGCCTGAATGAAGGTGATTTACACGATTATATTGCGGAAGGGTGTAAGTCTGCCGGGATTAGCGTTCCCGGCGGGTGACAAATTATATTAGCCGGAGTGGCACTTACGAATGGTGGCCAGCAAAATTTCGGCACTCAGGCAGTGCTGACTGCCAGAACGCGTCATAATTCCCACCGGTTCGCCGGGGCCATGTGAAGCAATTGGCAGTGCCGCCAGAGAGTGATGCAATAGATCTTCTTTGATGGCACCGGATGGCACAAACCACACGTAGTCATACCGTTGTGCCAGCTGACGTGCCAGCGAAGTGGAGGAGGTTTCAATGCAGTTAGCAGGCAGTGTGCAGCCTTGTTCATCCATCATTGCCTGCGCAATACGCCGCGGTGCAGTGCCTTCAGGTGAAATCACCACCGGCCACTGCAATGCTTTCGAGAGCGTGACGTTGTCACTTAGCAGTGGGTGTTCAGGTCGCACTACCAGCCGTAAAGACTCAAGAAACAGCAGTTCGTAGGTTAAGCCAGCCATCATATCGCTGTCGGCCATGCGGCCAATGCCAATATCAAACTCTCCGGCCTTTAACCCGGCAATTAACACATTGTTATGCAGGGTAGCGACTTGTACGGTGGCCTGCGGTTGCAGTTGATGGAAACGATCAAGAATCGACGGCAACATGCCCATTGCCGCCGTGGTCAGGGCGCCGACCCGCAGTACCACCGGCTGATCGCTGATGGCGCTGGTAAATGACTGACCGGCATGATTCAGGGCATCGAGCACTTTCACCGCGTGGGTAAGGAACTGTTCGCCCATGGTGGTGAGCTGCGCGCCCAGCCGTCCACGCTCGAACAGACGCGTACCCGCCAGCTCCTCCAGTTCATTCAGCGTTTTAGATAACGCCGGTTGACTAAGGCTAAGCGTCTCTGCCGCACGTCCCAGCGTCCCTTGCTGTGCAACTGCGACGAAGGTGTGCAAATGGCGCAAGCGAATGCGCTGATTAAAAACGTAATTTTTATCCATACCACAGGGTAGTGAGGTCTGAAGATCTGAAGCAAGCACCATTAGTGGAATCTGTTAACCTTATTGCAAATTTAATTTAACATTTGCGCTTTTTGCACAAAATATCACCACGAATTAACTCGTTACGTCAGGTGACAGTATTTGACGCGCCGCTTATTTATGACGATAACTTATGGTAATCAGCGCGACATACTGTCTCCCGTTATGGCGCGCCGTTTTTTGTCACATCAGGGGGAAGAAACATGCAACGATGTATTGCCACTATTTCTGTCAGCGGCACACTGGAACAAAAACTCGATGCCATTGCCGCTGCGGGTTTCGACAGCATTGAGCTGTTCGAAGCCGATTTACAGCACTGTCAGCGCAGCGCCGCTGAAGTGCGTAAGATGGTCGGGACGCGCGGTTTGCGCATCGATTTATTACAGCCTTTCCGCAATTTTGAGGGTGAAACCGGCGATCAGCTATCGCGTGCGCGGCAGCAGTTTGAGTTGATGGGCGAGCTGGGCTGCAAAAGATTGCTGTTATGCAGCAACGCCAGTGACAGCTGTAGCAGCGACTGGCAGCAACAGATTGACGATCTGCATGCGCTGGCCGAACTGGCCGCCAGCTTCCAGGTTGACGTGGGCTATGAAGCGCTGGCCTGGGGTAAGCACGTTAACCGCTGGCAGCAGGCCTGGCAGCGAGTGGCTGAGGTTGATCAGCCTAATCTTGGCATTGTGCTCGACAGCTTTCATATCCTGTCATGCGGCGATACGCTGAATCAGCTCGACAGAGTGCCGCCGGAGAAAATCACCTTTGTGCAGTTTGCCGATGCGCCGCAGCTTAACCTCGATGTATTAACCTGGAGCCGTCATTACCGCTGTTTCCCTGGTCAGGGCGATTTTGACCTGACGCGTTTTGCCCGTCAGCTGCATCAGCATGGCTATCGCGGGCCATGGTCGCTGGAAATCTTTAATGAACAGCTGGTGACATCGCCGCTTCACAGCACGGCGGCAGACGGTTATCGCTCACTGTTGATGCTGGAAAAATCACTGAGCGAATGACGCCGGGTAGTGCAAAACGGAACCAGACAAAACCGCTGCGAATCCGCTATCATAGCGCTCACTTTTTTCCATGAAACCTGACGAATGATGTTTCTGACGTCTGTAAGGGAGGTTTCGGCGTTACAGGGAGCTATACCGTGAGCAGCACTCAGGCGATTGACGTTCGCCAGCTTATCAATACAGCTGTAATGAGCGGCTATCAAAAGCGCATTATTCTGCTCTGTTTTATTGTGGTGGCGCTGGATGGCATGGATATCGCGCTGATGGGTTTTATTGCTCCGGCGCTGAAAGCCTCATGGAATGTCACTAATCATCAGTTGGGTGGCGTGATCAGTGCTGCATTAATCGGTCTGGCACTAGGGGCGATGTTTGCCGGTCCGCTGGCGGATCGTTTTGGTCGCCGGGTCATCATTATTACCAGCGTTTTATTCTTTGGGCTGTGGACGCTGGTGACCGCACTGTCACAAAACCTCGAACAAATGATGCTGTTTCGCTTTCTTACCGGCTTAGGGCTGGGCGCGGCGATGCCAAACGTCGGCACGCTGGTGGCGGAATTCTCTCCGGAACGTAAACGCTCTTTTCTGATCACCGTGGTCTTTTGCGGCTTTACCTTTGGCGCTGCCGCAGGGGGATTTGCCGCCTCCTGGCTGATCCCGCAGTTTGGCTGGCATTCGGTACTGCTGCTCGGTGGGCTATTGCCGCTAATGGTAGTGCCATTTCTGGTGAAGTATTTGCCGGAGTCGGTGCGCTTCCTGCTCAGTCGCGGTGCACCCACGGAAAAAATCCGCGCCATTGTCGAGAAGATGATGCCGGGATCTACCCCGCCGGATGCCCGTTTTCAGTTACTGACTCAGGTAAAGCAGCAGGGGGCGATGCATACCGTAGTATCACGCAACTACCTGACAGGTAGCCTGATGCTGTGGGGCAGCTATTTTATGGGGCTGTTTCTGGTCTATCTGATTGGCAGCTGGTTGCCGTCGTTAATAAAAGATATCGGCATGACGGTAACCCAGGCCGCGCTGGTTACCGCGATGTATCAGGCGGGCGGCACCCTCGGCTCGCTGTTTGCAGGCTGGCTAATGGACAGGTTTAACGCCAACCTGGCGCTGGCGTCGATTTACGCCTGTGGCGCCATTTTTACCGTGGCGATTGGCTTCGCACCTGCGGATGCGCCTTACAGAAATGACTGCATAGTTTGTCAAACACTGCAACAATAAGACTATTACGCTGTTTGCCGGCAATACATCGTGGCTCCTGTAAGACAAATTAAAATTTTTTACTTTTGTTTTTTTCGAAATACTGATAAGGTTTTTTGCGTTCTTTCTGATAATATACTTAGAAAAGATGATATGCTATTCGTCACCCTCCTATATAGTTTGTCTTGGTATAATAACTTTGACTCAAGTTCAAAATAATTCAGAGATAACATTAAATATCCCTTAAGGTGTGGTTCCTTCCACGCGGCCGTCGCATGCGAATAACGCAATGCGACTAACGCATGCGGCCGCCGTTTAATCGGGTGGTTTCTTAGGACCGCGGCTCAAACTCGCGATAGCAAAATTATTAGTGAAAGGGAATAATCTTTGGTAAGAGTCGTGATGGATGATCTAGCAATATATTTATTATTAGAAGAAGGAGGAAGAGGATGACGAAATACTATTACAATTAGCCAATCTGAAACATAGCAATGCCTCTATAAATCCAATATTTCGGCAAAGACGCAATGAGGGTTGTTATACTACATTAATAAATCGACATCTGCAATAGGATGAAGTAAAATTTAGAAAATATTTTATAGTGAATAAAGCAGAGTTTAGTTTTATTCTTGACTTAATAAAAGACGATATAAAGTCCGAGCCAGACAACAGAGTTGAATATCCAATAACCCCAGAGGAAAAATTAGCCATTGTATTAAGGTAAATCTGTACAGGGTGAACCAAACTCGAGTCTTATCATTAGGATCTCGGAAACTTGAAGAGATACAGGGTCGGTTAAATGAAGGCAAAGTTGCGCAATATGATGCTAATCAAAATGCCACACTAGAACTTTAAAATTTTCGAATACTTACTTTTGGAAAAAAACGATTTTTCGTATTTTCGTTTTTATTTTTTTATGACTTTATTTGAATCGATGTAACAAAATAACTTTTACATTTCCATTGCTACTTTTCATGTTCTACAAGATAGTGTTATTAGATTTATACACCGACGATTCGTCTTTGAGCGGTCATCATCAACTGTTTTTTTTTAAATACGGCTCTGGATTTTTTAATTATGTATTTTAGGAGCTATTAAGTTCCCAAAACCAATAATGTATTGCACTTATTCGAAAAATGTATATTAATAGCAATTTTCATAACCAACCATATGTTAGAGAGAGTCAGACAATATATTTTTGGCAGGATCTTGGGAAAACATTAAACTGATTTTTTTGAATAAGTGCGAAACATCATTGGATTTGGGATCTTAAAAGCTCTTAAAATACTTAATAGAAAATCCAGGATCTCATTTAAAAAATAAAGTTTCAATTTTTAACAATTAAAAAAAAAAACACCGGATATTCCACACAAAACAACCCAAACAAAATATCAGTCGCAGACACGACTGCGTCTACACTGCTTCTTCAGCAGTCCAGTCGCATCAATCGCAGTCGTTGACAGCGGACGCATACGACGGCCGCTTGGAAGAAACCAGGCACATTTAAAAACATTAGTAGGAGTGCTTTGCCGCTAACGTAGTGCGTTAGACGCATGCGGCGGCCGCGTGGAAGGAAACATACCTTTAAACGGACGGAAATTTTTATCCTCCAGAGAATTATACAAGGACTTTTTAAAATGTCTTTGTATTACGCCAAAACTTTTAGAAATGATTTTAAGTTGTCTTCATTTTTAAATTGCTCAGATGTTATATACTGGAAAGAAAGTTTTTAAAATGGTTTTTGAAGAAATAAAAATTTAAAAAAAAAACTAAATAAATATCCACAGCTTCAGCAAGCTCATAACGAAAAACCAAAAATTACCTACAAGAAAAATAAAACTTTAATTTAATAACGCACATACCAAATAAACACCATTAGTCGATCATATCTAGATTCTGGATAATCATAATTTTGAGCAAGAAAAAGTGTTTTTAAAATTAAAGATTTAAAAATTTATTTATAGCTATTTAATAGGGTTCATGATTTCTCGAGCTTATCAATTTCTCGGGTCTCCAGAATTCTCGAGGCTAATTTCTCAGGGGCTTCTCGGGTCGTCGAGAAATTTAAAAATTGCGTGTACTACACTTTGTAAACCGTCTGAACTCAGCTAGAGTCGAAACACTAATGAAAGTGTGTGTATTACAGTGTTGCCAACCAAGCTCGCTGAAAATTCCCAATTTTTCTGTGAAAAAATCCCTAGAATTTCCTAGATCAAAATTAAATAGAAAAATAATTTACGAAATGACTTTATTGTCAGAAAAGTTCAAAAAATACATAAAAATAAAATCTCATGGTAACAATGGACAGAGATAGCAAAATGAATTAACAAAAATAAAAGTTTCTAAACAAAAAAAAACAATTCTAAAAATTCTTAAAATCAATCTTTTTTTATAAAGGTTTTCCTTTTTCATAAGACTTAAATGCTTTTCATTTAATGAATAATTTTGGCAGCAGTTTTCACTAGAAAGACGAATTAAACACACTGCATTTAATGCCTCACTGGATAATTAATTTGCTTTTTATTTCTATTTATACTCGCTCAGTCTCGGCATTACTGTGGGGCAACAAATACACGAACTTGACATTTCTTTTTTCCTTAGTATTTTGTGGGCAACAACCACAAAATACGAAAAGGGGAACAACATGCAGAGAGATGCTAAGTAGCAGTTGATCTGTAATTCCCCGAAACCCGATACCACGAATTAACCCGTATTAGATTAATCAGCGCAACAAGAAGCAATTTTTGAAAAGATACAATGGTCAAACCATAACCCAGGGTATAAGGATTTAATAGGTACTTGTCATTAGTAGTCCATTTAATATTAAAATTGATAAATTGACTCAAATTCTATAAATTGAACTGAAAACAATCCAAAGTTGAAAATTCCCTAGATATTAGATAAAATTCCCTTTTCCTATTGTAGGAAAAAATCCCTAGAACTAGGGAATAATTTCCTAGGTTGGCATTACTGGTGTATTACCTACTGTATTGTATTATGTATAAAACGACGCCGCCAGAGCGCTTGCCGCGCGCGATCGGCGAGATCAAAGGGTACCACGGCGCTTTGGCCCGTGCCGCCCCGCCGCCGCGCGTTTAAAACAAACGGCAAACGCAAATAGTTTTATTTTATAATTTCATAGACTCAAATATGATTTCTCGAGTTCTCAAGTTTTCTCGAGCTTGATTTCCCGGGAAAAGCCCAACGATTTCCCGGGAATTCTCGAGCCGAGAATTCCGGGAATGAACCCTACTATTTAACTATAAAACTATAGAAAATTGGCATTTCCTAAAATATTTCTGATGATGTTTATTAATTTTTTTCTTTAATATAAATCGTTTTTTTTTTTTTTTTTTGATAAACATAACATCTCAATATAATTTCTAAGTCCCCGGTTTTGATAAAATACTAAAACAACTTACACAAAGAGAAGGTTAAATTGAAACATAAGATTTTTTTCTGTGTAAAACACGGTCATCTAATCAAATAAAAACGAAGACATTTAATTTTGTGTTGTCGTCTTTTGTGGACTTTTACCGCCTCCACTGCGACCGCTCGGTCTATTGTGGCTCACACCTTTTTATATTTCTCCCAATAGGATCGGACTTCTAATGAATCCGATACCAGATTGGGAGAAAGTTTATCGTCCTACAAAATGTGTTCTGGATGTGTTCTGGTGTCCCTGTCTCCTGGATAAGTATGACGAGCAGACGATTAGATCCATCATGCCCTCCTCCCCCGGTCTAGTGACGTGGGTAGCTACCAGGTCCTTGTTACAGGAACCAGATGTTCTTTCTGAGGCCGCATCTCCGGCCTTACCCCATGAAAACGGTCCTATCCGCTTTCTGTTTAAAGCCAGGGAACCCTTTTTCCTATAAAGGCGGTTCTGTCCGCCTTCTGTTTGGATTCAGGAACCCTTCCTAAGCACCTGTTTGTTCGGGATGGATTAGTCCTTCCCCGTGAACCAGGCGCCGGTGACTTCAGGGGCACCTTACGAAACGGATTCACCCGTTTCGGTCGGCGCACCTTTGTCTGCTTGTGACCTTGAGTGGCACCTCTCGAAACGGATTTATCCGTTTCGGTCAGGGCACCTATGTCACTTTTTTCCTATGTTTGGAGCTAGGGAAGTACTAGTCCACCACGGCAGAGCCCCGCATTACCGCAGTAAGGCTAGATACTCTGAGAGGTCGCCCTGTATCCCAGAGGCACCGTTGGAGACACCTGTTTAGGCACGGATGTCAGCACGGTATGCTAACACCTTGGGTTGCCTTTTCATCTTAGTTCGGTCCGTTCCAACGCACCAGAGAGTTGCGATAACACAGCACTTATGCCACTGTTCCAAGATCCTACTGGCCCAACCACACGACGATGTGTGAACACAGCGGTGGGTTCGATAACAGAAGGATTAAAGACACGTTAACTTCCTTAAAAAACTTAAAAAACGTTTCGACAAGGCTTGGGATTAATCTGATTTTTATGTAAAAATCAAATGTCGAATTTCATATTCCGGACTCTAACAAATGTGCAAAATTTTTAATTTTTTTTTAAACATGATTGGCTTGCAAAATTATTATGTAAAAACTATTAAACCGTATTTAACGACCAACAAAAATATGCATGCCACCCCCTACATCCAATCAAATACAGAATTTTAGTAATTACTTTATTTAAATTCTCACATATATTAAACACGATACACTATACAAATTAACTATTTATACTAATATGCATCATACGCGCACGCCACACTGTTCAAAATGCTTTTTCGCAAGTTCAACATTAAATAACTCTAAAATACAAATTTCTTTTTATCCCACCCCAAACATCCACAGTTAAAAAAAAATGTATAAAACGGTGGCGGTAAGCATCAATCGAAAGTACTAAATCGGCGCAGAGGCGGCGTTCGCCAGATTTAAAGCGGCCCGCCGTGTTTCAAGATGCTCTTTCTGGCTGGCCAAAATTCCGTCAGTTTTTCCATAAAGAAAGCTAATTGAATTTTTCGTAGTAATTCAATTATTTATTGGATAATTTAATTAATTTCTAAATAATTCAATTACATTATTTCTAATTGAATTACTTTTTAAGTTATTGAGTTACTTGGGATTCGTAAAAATCAATTTCCGATTACGATTACATTATCCTATTAATTGATAATCCAAATAAAATAATCTTTTCCGGAAAGTAATTGAATTGAAGTAATCCAATTACTAAGAAGTAATTGAATACGATTTTTCAATTATTTTAATTCAATGAGCGATAGCTCTGAGCACAGATAGATTTTTCGTGACAGCGAACCTGATTGTGTCTATGAGGTATTAAACTAAACTCAACTGAATTAGATTTTGGATTTCTGATATTTATTATACGTACTTTGGCTTCAGTATCCTCTGAATCCAAAGTTCTCTCCTGACTGTCTTGAGTTGCTTTTCCCATTTAGTGTTTTTTTAATTTGTAGGTCGTACGAAGACAACTTATTGGATTATCTTTTATATGAAGATAGTTCCTGTGATGATAATTTTATTGATTATGACTTATATGAAGATAACCCGTATCACGACACCTTCCTTGATGACTTGTATGAAGGAAATGAAATTGATTATGACTTGACTTACGATCTTCGTAATGTTTCATATCGAAAGAAAAAAGCGAATGATAAAAAAAGTGTTAAATAACAACTGATAAGAAATCTTTTAATTTAAATTCTGATAATGTCCATTCAGAATACGATCTTCCTAGTATCTTATATCAAAACAAACAAGTGAATGATGAAAAAATAAATAAGAAATCCCTTAATTTAAATTCTGATAAGATCCATTCAGAATACGATCTTCCTAGTATCTTATATCAAAACAAAAAATTGAATGATAAAAAAACTGATAAGACATTCCTTAATTTAAATTCTGATAAGATCCATTCAGAATACGACCTTCCTAGTATCTTATATCAAAACAAAAAAGTGAATGATAAAAAAACTGATAAGGAACTCCTTAATTTGAATTCTGATAATAATCCATTCAGAATACGATCCGTTTAATATTTTAAATCGAAACAAAAGGGCGAATGATACAAGAAGTGTTAAAAAATCATTTGATTTAAATTTTGATGACCACCAAACCAATTCTAGCTTTGAGAAAGAAAAGACTATACCGGTGGGCCTTATTTCCAATTTTCCTTGGCTTTCTATTGAAAAAAATAGGTTCTCGAACCTTGAGAAAATTATTTCTGAGAAAGAAAAGACTAAATCAGTAGGCGCCAAAACCTTTGGTGGTTTGCTTGCTAATAAAAAACTTACGATCTCTGTCCCTGAGAAAATTAAACGGAACGATGATATTTTAATCGGCATAATAAATGCTTTTCTGGAAAATATTGATGAAGAATTTCAACACGTTATTAAGAATGGGTTGGTGTGCCAGAGAAAAGAGTTGCCACCATCAGATGTTGACTATGCTTGCATTAAAAACAAATTTGACTCTTGTATGCAAAGCGGAATAAGACAGCAATGTCGAAGATATCGTGTAACTAAGATTAAAAAAATTATTTGTCCTTACTTGTGGGCACAATTTAAAATAAAACAAGAGAAGAAACGTAGAAGTGAAGGAATCGTTCACGTTGAAGAATTGTACCATGGAACAGCAAAGGTAAATGTTGCCTTGATGGTGTTAGACACGAAGTATTAAAATATAAGGAGTCCAAACGTAATGTTAAAAGAATAGCTACAATTTCAGGAACAGATCTTTTGTCGGCAGAGGGCGCTACTTTTTAGGAGGTAAGCATTTAAAGTGTTGCGCGGAAAGTGTTATCTTTTTCGGGGTCTATAGTACATTTTTAATGACTAATACTAATAATAGTACATTTATAATTGTACATTTTTTAAATGAAAACAGAATATTTTTCTTTATTAATACTAGATGCAAGTATGTTTAAAAATAACCGAAATTATACGAGCTTGCAATCATCAAATTCATACATTTTTTAGAAGTTACAATTACAAAATTAATGTAAAAAATGTACTTTTAATTATTAACAAATATTTTTAAGCTTACTTACTTTCGGTGCTTTGAATAATGTTTTTTTTCATTGCCTTTCGACCACACCTGCACCCAGAAATTGCACAGCACAAAATTAATCATTAAAAAATTCGGAAAAAATTAACAATTATTTTTATTTCATTAGATTATTTTTTAAGATCAGTTAACCAAGTCGGTATGTCTTTTAGGCGGTAATAATAATAATAGTAACGGTACATGTTTGGCTTTAGCGCCACAAGTGACAAAAAAGTGTACCTACTATTATTTAGGTTCATTTTTAAATACACAACGTATACATTTTTTACATTAATTTTGTAATAATTAAATTTGATAATGATTGTTTCCTTAGTCGTATAATTTCGTTTATTTTCAAATATATTTGTTAGTATTTAGCATTATTAATAGTCCAATCATTATAGATTTTTTTTTGTAATTAATGGTAACAGATATCTGACTGCGCCATGACTTCTGGAATAACCTGTAGATTACTAAAATTAAAAATCCAACTAATTTTTTTCAGGTATTTTTTTTAAACAATAATTATTAAAAAAGGGGCTCTTTTTGCGTTTTTTTAATATAACAAAAAGTACTGGCTATATATCACTTTACTTATCAGAGACCGTTTGTAAAGAATTCAAAAACCTACAAAATTTTTTTAAAATTCTGATCCGACCATTTTTCACCTAGAAAAGCCGGAAAAACGCTAAAACAGACCTTTTTTCAAAAATTTGTATCTAGTGATGAGCGAGACCGGTCTTGGTCTTGCGGTCTTGGTCTTGGTCTTGCAGCAAGACCAAGACCAAGACCGCCTTCTCCCTTGCAAGACCAAGACCAAGACCGGGGTATGCAAGACCAAGACCAAGACCGTGGGGTGCAAGACTACGCAAGACCAAGACCGACCTGCAAGACTCTTGCACTTTTGTCATTTTTTTTTAAATTATAATTTTCAATTTTCATATTCAATATACAGAGGTATTTCATACAGACATGACAAAAAATGTGTCGAGACTGCCTAAAAGGCGATTATTTTATGAGTAACAGGTTTTTAATAAATAATAATTAAATCGATCACTTCGTTTTTAATAAAATTATCTAAAAACGATAACTAGTAGATTCAGTAACATGTTTCAAAATAATAAGATGTGACTCAATGGTCGACAAACTCGATATCTCAAAACCGTTTACGACAGAGAAAAACTAAGAGTACAAAAGTTATAGAAGCTGAAAATTACTAACCTATTCCTAATGTTTTTTTAATTAAGTATCTAGTGATGCCACTTACTGGATCAAAAATTTCCAAAATCCAGGGAAACATTATTTTGTGCCACACTGTAAGAAGTGGCATCATTAGGTTGCTCCTTTAAACTAAGATATAAATGTAAAAGTGATGGTTTAAAAAAATATATTTGTCATTTTATATAGGAATACTTTTAATATAAATGGATTTTAAATTTCACTTCCGGTTTAGACGGAAAAGTCAAAACAATGCCAAAGTATAATGATGACGTTATTTTTGTCAAAACCGAAAATGATATATAAAAACCATCTACGTCGACATTGTACCATATATGACAGTTTAAAATTCCAGCATATATATAGGAAGCACTTTTTAAATGAATTTTTGCTATAATTTTTCTATTTTAGGTTAAAAGCTAAAAATAAGGAAGTTTTTTTGAGTGGTAGTGGATTTTTTGGAAAATTCTGAAATAGAAAATAATTTTACATTTTACGCCCTTTTTTCTATAATTTTTGTATATTCAGTTTTTTACCATTATGAACGGTTTCGGATATATCGATCTTTGTCGCACTATCGAGCCACCTTGTATATGCAGAATGTTTATAAAGTATTTGTCCAAACTTTGTACGGCAAATGTTTGACTACTTTGAACATAGAAAGTTTATTTGAACTGAAAAGCTTTCTAAATACCTTTTTTGAATTAAAAACCAATGTTTACATATAAGAATCATTTTCATGGAAATTTCACATCTGGTTGAAATTAAAGTTTTTTTCTGCCCTCAGAGTACTCAGTATTGTAATTTTATATGCTTCTTCAAAGAAAATTTAAATATTTCCTATCACTAAAATGAAGCGCTATAAATAAATAAACCCCTACATTTAAAATATCCTTTTTAATCAAATAATTTTAATGTACATGTAAGGTTAAAATTGGTATATTTTAAAATTTTAAAGCAAAAAATATAGTCTCCATCTTTATTTATTTGTAAGTATTAAAAAAATATATATTTTATTTAAGATTGCTTAGTTTAAATTATTACTACCAAAAAAACAAGACCAGCAAGACTCTTGCAGCAAGACCAAGACCAAGACCGGGTGGTGCAAGACCAAGACCAAGACCTTCTGCTTGGGCATTGCAAGACCAAGACCAAGACTAGCCCGGTCTTGGTCTTGGTCTTGCTTTGCTCATCACTATTTGTATCTCCATTAATTTTCAATATCAAGGGCTGATTTTTTGAGAAATGATAGTCAATAAAATAAACTTTGAGCTTCCAAAAGATAAAAATTGTCGCATTAATAGTTTTTATTAAATCGCACTATAAACAAATTAGGCCCTTATCTTGCAAGTGATGCCGTGAATATTGGGCAAATGGTCCGATTTGAATTTTTAAAAAGGCTTTTAAAGTTGAAATTAAAAGCTACAAATTGTATATCTTACATTTTCATATAAGTTTGGAGAATATTTCTAAAAATGCTTGTGAACCTAACGCGTCGAGCGAAAATTCGCGATACGCAGCCCGTATCTGGCTTCTCTCAGTACGTCTCGGTCGCGAATTTTCGCTCGACTCGCTAGGCTCTCAAGCATTTTTAACAATGTTCCCCAAACTTATATGAAAATATGAGATATATAATTTGTAGCTTTTAATCTCAACTTTAAAAATCCGTTTTAAAAATTTAAATCGGACCATTTGCCCAATATTCATGGCACTCGGAAAATAAGGGCCTAATTTATTTATAGTGCGATTGAATAAAAACTATTAATGCGACAATTTATATCTTTCGGCAGCTCAAAGTATATGTTATTGACTATCATTTCCAAAAAAATCATCCCTTAATATTGAAAATTAATAGAGATACGAATTTTTGAAAAAAGGTCTGTTTTAAGCGTTTTTCCGGCTTTTCTCGGTGAAAAATGGTCGGATCGGAATTTTTTTAAAACCGTTTTGTAGGTTTTTTAATTCTCTACAAACGGTCTTTTATGAGTAAAGTACTTTTTGTTATATTAAAAAAAAAAACGGAAAAAGCCCTTTTTTCTATTATATATTCTATTATTAAATACTTATTGTTTAAAAAAATTACCTGAAAAAAATTGGTTGGATTTTTGATTTTCGTAATCTACAGGTTATTCCGGAAGTCATGGCGCAGTCAGATATCTGTTAACATTAATTACAAAAATGACCTTTTTTGTTGCTACAATGATTGGACTAAAAGTAAAATATTCTGTTTTCATTTAAAAATGTACAATTTTATACTATAGACTTTTTATTTAGTTTATCAATCATATAATTTTATTTAATAAATGTTTGTATTTATAAACGCCCAAGAAACAGAGATAATACTTCCACGCAACACTTTAAATAAGTACGTCCTGAATAGTAGCGCCCTCTACGGACCAAAGTTCTACCCCATACTTCGTGTACACAAATTTCGTTGAAAAGTCTATACCGTTCGGACTCCTTGTATTTCTATACTTCGTGGTGTTGGAGAATAGCCTTGTTTAGACGGGGTGGAACATATTTTTAGTTCGAGGTCTAAATGACGTCACGCCTACTTTTTTTTTGGTATTAAAATTTGCTACTTAATTTGGAACCGTCTTAACTATGGTAGATCAAATATGATTTTCTTCGGTGTAAACACGTCGGTCCTTTTTGATGGACCAAAGTGATCTTTGACAGTTCTCGATTTGCAAGAAAAACGGGGAATTCGAGTCAACCAACAAAATAGTTTTGTTGGTTTTACGTTTTTAATATTCTGTAGGTATTTTTCTGCAACTTTTCTCAAATTTAACAATATACAGGGTATAAAAAGTATGATGCTCACGACTTTAATGGGCGATAGTGGAGCTCGAAATATAGCTTTTCAAAGTGTAGGCAACACTGCGCCCGCTTCGTCTCTTTCAAATCCAGGACATATGAGTCCAAAAATCCGGACAAATCCGGACAGTTCAAAAAATATAAAGCTAAATTAAAATAAAAATACTCTAAAAATGTATTTAAATAATTATTCTATTATATGCCAAAATGCATTATAAACCTAAATTAAAGACATATTAGCCTTATATGATAACATAAAACATAAAATTATTAGGTATGGCAACATAAGACATATTCTCGGATAAAAACAAAAAAAGCATGTATGGTAAAAAAATTAATTTAAAAAATATATACTTAATATTTATCTGATTTCCACATTTCATTTAAGACGGAACTATTTTCTGGTAATATAAAGTCATAAAACTCAGAACAGGTCATATTGAAATTAAAAATGGCTATTATTATGCCATTTATAAAGCAATAAGTTAGCCTATTTCGATCTTTTGACTGAGCTGCAATTAACGAAATTTTCTCCACATTTGCTTGTGGCAGTAACCGCAAAAAAATTCCATAATTTAAAGAGTTCTGAAAAAACTTTTAATAGACAAGCAATGCTTAAAATAAACTGACCACTTTTTGTGGGATGAAAAATTATGTTTAACTTGAAACGGACATTATCAGGCAAATCCGGACTTATGGACACTTACCACAAAATTAGGCTGAATATCCATTTTAAGACACCAAATTATTTTGTTTTAAAACAGCACTTTTTATTTTACTTAAAGAATAGAGAGTCTTTAATTATAAAAAAAAACAGCTACATTTTAGTTAATAAGTTGCTCAAAATGTCGTCCTCTAGTTCTACACTAGCCTTACTTCGACGAACCCAGTTTTCGTGTACTTTTACCACTCTTCTCTGCCTAATTAATTTAGCCCCAATAAAAATTCAGGTAGTAAAGCCTGCACACATTGGTGGTGGTAAGAATAAAGTAGACTTTTTCGTAAGGTCCTGTAAGCTGTGTCCTGTAAGTGTGAGAAAATTCTTTCCTCTTGTTCCACAGGTCCCAGGTCCTTTATTTAAATTTCTCGGTTACACACATCCCGTTTTCAAAACTCTTTGGTACACCTGCACTATGGTTTTCCTTAATTAATAACAAATTGACATATTTTCCCGATTTAATTTTTAATTGTAGATAGAAACATTTTAAATTTTATTAGCAAATAAATTTACTGATAAGCGCTTAAGACGAAAGATTCCAATTGTTAAGCTTCTTAGAAATAATTGCTTCCAAAGTTTATAACTTTAATATCGTTTAGACAAAAATCTGTCAAGTTTTGACAAATATGTCATATAAATTTTTTGACTCGTTTGGAGAATTACTATCGCCCATTAAATTCGTGAACATCATACTTTTTACACCCTGTATACTCTACGTCGTTTATCGAAGCTTCCTACGTTTCTAACGTCGTGTTGTATATCGTGAAAAAGTGTAAAATAAAGACCTATTTTTTTACAAGTACATAAAGAGCCACTTTACGGCCACTAAACTGTATGATAAACAGCTGTTTATAATGTATATTTTTTTATTGGGACACCTTAATTATGAATTTGTTTTTAATAACAACAGAATTAATTTATTGGTATGTTCACTTTTACTAATTTGTAATTAAAGTAATTATAAATGCTTGATTGTGACAATATTGTCCATTGGCATTTTAGGTAGTTGTTAGATTTCTCAAGTTTATTTAATTACTCCTGTTGTTAATAAAAATAAATACGATTTTTTATTAAAAAATAACGATAAAAATAAATGGTTTTAAAAATGGTGTTGTTAAGTCAGTGGCGTGTCTGTTGCAACCCCCCTCCCCCAAAAAAGACTTTGAAAAGATTTTTTTTCAAGACCTGGGCTATAACGAGCGGGGAGAAAGCATCCTATTCATTCAGAGGCGCATCTTTGCTTAGATTTTAACGACTTCTTGGTAAAAATTGGGCGTGGCACGCCTGCGCCGGACATGGCTTGACCCCCAAGACTTTCGGGTACGCCACTGTGTTCAGTCCTTATTTGAGCTCTTATGTGTACAATATTTTTAGGTAAACATTCGATCAATCTGCCTAAATAATTTCGATTGGCGCAAATGCGGCACTCACGTCGGAACCAAATTCGGCAAAGGCATTTCTTTCGCCAAATACGCAACATACGCCACTTTTTACCCAAAAACAATAGAGTCACCAAGAGCCATGTTGGTGACAAAGGTATCGTATGTCAGAAAACAAGTTGGCAACAGCCTAATGAATTTACCAACAGTACCAGGATGCGACACCACCACTAATCCTAAAGGAGAAGTAATCGTCAAGTACGAAGATGCAGAATTTTGTCCCCTTTATGTTATTTATTATTCCTAATTATGCGTTAACAGTATTAGAAACAATTATTTACTATATTTACCAGAATATTTACGTTATAAATGTACAGGGTGTTCGAAAAATGCATGCCCATTTTTTAGGAGGTGTTTCCTCATTGAAAAAGATTTTAAAAAAGTTCCATAAATATGGTTACTGACTTTTTCTGCAATTTTTATATTTTTGTCATAGTAAGAAACTAAAAATACAACTTTTTTGTCTTTTGAATTTTTTTCTATCTTGCGTCATTATCGAGAAAAAAATAATTGACCAATTCACTGCAAGTCTCGGAACCCAACATTGTACGGTTAAAAAGTAATAATTTTTATTTTCTAATAATAACAGTTCCACAAAGAAAAATTAAAAAATTCACCACTCGGATTTGACATCCTTACTATACGTTTTTGGGGTCTCTGAAACCTAATCCAAGCTCAAAATTGCGCCATCACGTCAGGTTTTTTTTTAAATTGCGAAAACCTTGAATTTACGTTTGAGGTACGACCTAAAAAATAAAATATTTTCAGAAAATTCTGAAAAAAATCATATAGGGATTTTAAAGCTGCTAAATAGAATAAAAGAGCTACGGATGTGACCATTGTGATCTAACCTCAAATCCAGGTCTTAGATATGATTAAAAGATGAGATATCGTCCAAAATTCTAAAAAAATTCTCACAGCATGTTTCTGACATCCTGAACTAAATAAAAGTGCAAGGAATGTGACAAGTGTGATCTTTACCTCGTATTGAAGTTTTAGGTGTGACCAGATAAATCGAATAACCTCAAAAAATCATTAACAGTGTTCTATATTTAAACTAAGATCTCAGATATCCAATTAACCATTGGTATTTCGTGGAGTTTCTTGGAGGTGATTGAAACTGGTTTTTTGGGTTAAATTCATTCATTTCCTTTAGCCCTTTTATGATAACGCACTTGCTTATTTTTAAAAATTGCGGGGGGAACGCCGTTTATGTTTTCTCCGATCTTAAAATTTCCCCAGCGAAGTCTGCCATCTTGTTTCACTACAGTCCTTGATATCTTCTTATTCTTGGTGACATCTCCGCCTTCTTTTTACTGTATTCGCCGAGAAAAAAAACAGTGCGTTATCATAAAAGGGCTAAGGACAAGAATGAATTAAAAAAACAAAATTTTAATGTCGAAAACCCACAGATTCCAAGGGTTTAAATTGGACATTTTGGGATCTTAGTGGAAATATAGAACCCTGTTAATAATTTATTTATATTTTTTTAAGGTTATTCGTTTTTGGGTTTACAAAACTTTAATACGGGGTTTAAGATCACACTAATCACATTCCTTGATTTTTTTTGGGTTCGGGGATGTCAGAAACATCCCTTGAGAATTTCCTGAATTTTTGGACGATATCTCATCTTTTTTTTTAAGAAAAACCAGAATTTGGGTTAAAGTTTCACTGTTCCATCCGTAGTTTTTTTATCCTGTTAAGCCTTTAAAAATCCTATGCATTTTCCAAAAAGGAATTTTTCAATTTTTTGAACTTTATATCATTTGCTAATATTAAAACAACGTAAAGTTTTTGCAATAAATCGGCTACATCTTATTTAGGAAAATTTTTAAAAAACTTATTTTTAAAGTTTAACAACCTGTATCTTAGAAACTATGTTTTTTTTCGGACCCATCTTTTTATAAAGCTGGCGCAAGGAGGTGGCCCTTCCCTTTGATCTCACCAGTGCCTTGGGGAATAAAAAGCCCGTGTTTTTACTTTTTTCGATTTACAAGTTGTTTTAAAACTGTTTATTGAGTGAAAAATTTTCATTTTTTCGATTATTGCATTAAAATATTTATTGCTAAATTAAGGCCTTCGGAAACGCGGATAAAACAAATTTTTCTCAAAAATTTTTTAAAAATTTTTTTTAAAAATTTTAAAATTTTTTTTTAAAGAATGGGTTAGGGAAAGTTAAAAATTCAAATCTTTTTTTTATTTTGATATTTTTTTTAAACTTTTAGTTCTATTTTATATTTTTCTGAAGAAAAAAAAAGTTTTAAATAACTGGTAACGACAATTTTTTTTAATTCGTCTACCAGTTTTTGTAAATTTTTCTTCAAAGTTATTTAAAACTTCTTTTCTTTAGAAAATAAAAAATAATAAAACTGAATTTTTAAGAAAAAAAAAAAAAGTTATATAATTTTTTGACCTTCAATCACCCTTTCAAAGTCATAAAAAAAATTTAAAACTAGATTTTACAAAGACACATCACATACAACACAGGGAATAACATACTTTTGGGAATAGGTGGGGCTATTTTTCCAAAATTTTTCTTTTTAGTTTAACTAGGCCTTTTGAAAAAATTTTACAAAAATTTTTTTTTTTTAATCTGACTAATACTAGAATCATACAAATTTAATAATCGGTTTTAAACACCCCTAAAAAAGAAAATACTTTAAAACCACAAAAGGTTACAAAAAAAAAAATTTTTAGCAATTTCCCCTTTTTTTTAAAACAGCGAGAATAAAAATTTTATCAATTGAAGGTGGAAAAGAAAGTTTAAAATTTATCTGGTGCCTTTTCTTCTTTCTTAGAAAGCGATGATATAAGTACTGAAGGGGATTTTGGTGACAAATAAAACATGGGGAAATGTTTACTAGGACGGGTTTTGTTTTTTTGTGTTTTTAATAAAGTTGAAATTATTCTTTTTCCTACAGCGGGGGGTCCACCCGCCCCTTTAAATCCCCAAAAGGGTGCATTTTTCCGCAGGGGGCCTCCCGGGAAAAAGTAAAACCCCCAAAAAATCTACAGGTAAGCAAGATTTATGTTTTTTAAATAATTGTAGGCTATTTCATGCAATATACGAAGCCATTGCAAGTTTTAGTTTATTCTTTTTTTTTGTTTGTTATTTCCCGTAATTTTCAATATTTCAACTAAAACACAAAAAAAACATTTTTTATTACCTGTATAATAATAATAAATGATTATGAAAAAATCAAGCAACAATATGTAATCTTTTTTGATTTTAACACATTCAGATTTTTCTTCTTTTCCATATGAAAAAACAATTGCACATGAATTTCAATACAAACAGCATTTAATGAAAAGGGCCCCTAGTATTTTTTTTAATTAAATAAAATCCGACAAAAATAATTATTTAAAATGAGTGGTTCGTGAGAGCTATTTTTAATTATCCTGGATAAAAAAAAACCTAATTTAAATTTACAAAATCTCTAAAAAATAAAAAATCAATATAGTTTTTTTCAACTGTTGCCCCAAACAAGGGGACAAAAAGTATAAAGAAGAAGTGTTCTTGGCCTATTTTGCGGTTTTTGCAAAAACATATAAAACAAACTTTATGGAGTAAGTACTCTATGTTAAATTGTCTAAATTGAAAAGGAACCTGTTTTAAAAGTTCATATTTCAAGCTAACATCACTACTTAAACACCAAAACGTGGGATACCGCCAAAATCAAAACTTTCAGCAAAGAAGAAGTTTCAAGATTCATAAAAAAAATTTTTGTAATTTTTTACCTTCAATAAAAGTTGCTAAAATTTTTTTGGATTGCCGGTGCTTGTGGGGAGATGAACTTACAAAAATGATTGATGACATACAGGATAATGAAATTTGATGGTGGTGAAATTCCCTGACAGTAAAATAACCCTTTGAATCTTTGGGTGTCTAAGAAAAACGGACTTTATCTACATTGTACCGTAAATATCATCGAAAACCACCCCCACACAGACGTTTTTGTCAGTATAAACAAGGAGCATGAAATTACCAATGTGGGAATAAATTCAATAGGTAAAATGCCTTAAAAATTTTCCCTGCATACCTAAAATTAAAAAATCCAGAAAGTACACTGGACTTTTTTTTCGTGACCCCTCTGCGACTATGTTAGCGGATTCTGGAGAAGGAATTACCAATGTCAAGGGGACTTGGGGCTGGAAATCAACGGCGGCTGAAACCACATTGATGAATCCACAAATCAGAAAAGGATATGCCCGAATAAAATATTGACCATAACAATCCCTCTGGGCAAAATTCACCTTTTATAAAAAGCCGTACAATAAGCGCTTCCATAAGCCACCGCTAAATGAAAATTACAGGTTCTGCAATTATTTCCCAATATGCTAATAACTGTTCTTTGTGTAAATTACCCAACAAATAATTCCAATTTATAAATATGTTGTAGTAGTTCTTTCAGATTAAACATAATTTAAAAATAATCATTGCTAATATTTAGTATTATCTGACGATGGGGAAAAATTTTGTTTCTAACGCGCGGAAAAGGGATTTTTTTTCCCCCGCACTACCGTTGCCCGCGCATGAACCGGGGGCCGGGAAAAAAATCAATTTGCTCACTTTTAGGAAAATAACTATATTTCGAAAAACACTATGACTTAGTTTTAACTTTTTTCTCCCAACACATTGAGCAAATGCATGCATAAGTATTTTTTTAATTGGAAAATTGGGTTATTTATATCTAAAATATTGACTTTTGTTTTTTAAATTAAGTAAAAGGGTTTTTTTTACACATTTGTTACTATGTTATGGAATGATACTTCACTTTTAAGTTATAAACCTGATTACAATAAAATTTTTGTGTCCAAATTTTCTATAACAGCATATTAAAATTTTTTTAATTTTTAATTTATATTAAAAAATTTAAAAATATTTTGTTTTTTAGTATTGCATGTTTGTACGTTTATTTCTTTTTTTTTTTTGATTTTGATTAAACATAGGCTTTTTTTGCATATAGTATTTTTGTCCTACATTTTCTTACGGCCTGTCGTCGTATTAATCGTTTATTTCATGACTTTTTATAAAGTTAATCTATACAATGCATTTATTGGGAAATTTTTTCATATATAAGATGTACACCCAGTATAGGCGTCAGTCATGCAGTTACCGTCCACATCTATTAATAGAATAAGTTAATATTTAACCACATTGCAATTTTACATTTCGCTGTTATGTTGTTATCTCCCATAATATACAACAATGTTCTGCGTTTTAATATTCAAATCTCGAGTAATTTCGTGTCGAAAAAAGGGGTTTTTTGGTGTTTGTTTGTGGATTTTCTTATCAAAATGTAATTTTTTTTTAGGGAAGAAAGGACATAGAAAACCTAGAAAAAAAGTTTTCCGAAAAGAAAGGATATGGGGGGAAAAAATGGAATCAAAAAGGAAAAGAGGAGAAGAGGTAAAGAGAGAGAAGAATTTCTTACGAGAAAATTTGCCAAGAGAAAAGAAAATAATGGAAAAGGAAGAAAAAAAGAATTTTGGGATTGGGATGACAGGGGGATTCAAAGAAACCGGAGAGAATTGGCAAATGGAGGAAAAAGACATTACAAACGAAAAAAACAAAAAGGGAAATGGGCAATGAACCACGTAAGTGAAAAAAGAAATGCAAATAAAAGAGCAACGAGAAATGTGGGATTTAGAGGGTTTTTAAATATATTAAAACAAATAAAAATAAGGAGGCAAATCTGAAATTCAGAAAGATTTTGAAAATATGTCTCTCAGCGCCTCGATTATCAATCTTTTCTTGGGCGATTAACACTGCAAAAGTTCGAAAAATTTTACTAATCGATGACTTCACTGGGTTCCTGTTCTACCAAAATATTGGTAAAACCATATACAGAAATAAATCTTGTCAAAACAGTCACCGAATTTAATAAACTGAATAAAATGTTAAAGCCTCTCCGGGCCCTTTTTTTTACTGTTACGAAAATTGTTAAAGTCCAAAAATCCGTTTCTGTCTATTCAGTACAGAAAAGCTATGCAAAAGGGGATAAAACCCTAGATAGCAATTTAACAAAAAAATTTTGTTCAGTACCAGAAAGATTTGGGATGGCATATGCACATTTAATTTTGAAAAGGTCTAAGTTATTTTTGTACAGATTTTTATTCACTAATTGCCATAAAATCATTTGGACCAAGCCTTACCTATTTTGTGAGATGTGCGATAAGTTTTTTGCAAAAAACTCCATACAAAAAAAATTTAAGAATGGAGATATATACCTTTTAAAAAGGGTTTCGTTTGTAAATTAAAGATAATGTGTCAAAAAAAAGTCGACATTTTAATCGATCATAACTTTGTACTTTTTGGGTCGTAGAAAAAATTGTAAAGTTTTATATTAAATTTTCCAGATAGGATTAGTTAAAAATTGCAAAATAAAAAGCTTGCTGCAAAAGAGCACTGAACCCAAAAAAGGGAAAAAAAACTTGCATGGTTTTTTTCCTGGGGGAATCCATCATTGTGCCAAATTTCGAAAATCATGCATTAAAGTGATTTGTCCATTTTTAATTTTCTTTTGAACCCCTAAATAAGGAAACTTTTTTTTTTAGATAAACACAAATTTGGAAAGGGTGTATCTTTGAAACCCGATCTATTACGCATTCCATTACCACCTTAACCCAAGCGCAAAAAGCAGAAAGTTATGGTTTTAGCAAAAGTTTTTTAGGGAAAAAAAGGATTGGGTGACGTTTCTTGTACCCGAAAAGATTTTTTTTCTACAATAAAATAAAGATAAATCTGGGGAATTGTCAAATATGACGACGCATGTTTTATCCTGTTTATTTTGTGCATTACAGGGATTATTTTTAAAGACAAAAAAGTTAGGTAGTCCCCAAAAAACTTTGCAGCATATACAGGGTGTAACAAAATTTTTGGAATAGTTAACTGGATTTTTAGTAAAAAAGTATTATTGAATTTTTCTAAATATTGGTTTATTACGGGGTGTTATAGAAAAAAAAAAACATTTTAGTGTAATAATTTTTAAAACTAAAGATAATGGAACAAAATTTTAGCAAGGTAGGCTTTGTTAGTTAAAAAATTGACGCCGTAATTTAGTCAATGTCGTGCGTACGGATATTACCGTAGCCTTTTCTTTATTGTAAAAATTAAAAAAATTGTAAAAAACAAAAATTTCACCCAAGTAAAGACTTAATCGGTAGCTTTATGTTTTTAAAAGGGGCCATAAATCCGGGTCAGTTTTGACACCCAATCATGGTCGGGGGGATTTCAAGGTAAATCTGCAAAAATTTAAACAACAAATTTTAACAGTGTATACAACAAATTTGAGTTATACCAGGTTTTTGAGGTCGCTAAAAACGAATTCTTTGGGCAGTTTGACCCATCGGGTCATGGCCAAGGGCAAATCTGCAGAATTCACCGCTACCAAAGAGTGTAGCGGGATAAGTATGGGTCAGATGCCCCTCGGAAGTAAGGTTGATATTTCTACCATGAATCACCTTCTTAAGAGAACATTCCCTTTTTGTTATCACACTTCTGCCGCTTAGTTTTCCCAATAAAATATTTAATTAATTTTTTGGAAAAAAAAAGTTTTGTCTTTTTTGCAAACGTTTTTCCAAAAAATATTAACAAAACACTTTTGAGGCTTTGCAGTATATATTTTTATTTTTGGATTATCGGAATTGAAAATTTAAAAAAAAGTCACGTATTTTAAAGCAATCCACATTTTTTTTAAATGACCCTTTTATCCTACAATATATATTTTTTCAAAAAAATTTCTAGGTGACAGTGTTAAAGAATAATATTGCTATCCATATGGCAGGGTAATGGGGAGGAGGGAGGGGAAGCAAAGTAGATCCTTTAGGACCATTCTTTTTTTTTTCTTTTATTGTTTTTTGTTCATACTAATATTCTATTTTTTTAATAGTACTAATAATAATAATCCATATTACTCAGCAACTACTCTAATAACAGTATGTAGCTCAAAAAAAAAAATCGTTCAAGAAATTTTCAAGTGTTCCACTTTTCTTAAAGGTTCACCTTGTTTTCTTCCTCCTTCCCAAAGTTTCATACACTATCATAATTAACCTTATTTTAACACTGTTACTTTAGGAAAGATTTAAAAAAAAATTGATATAGAGCATAATGGTGTTCTAAAAAAATAATAATAATGTATCTTAAAATGCGTGACATTTAATTTTGGAATTTTTAATTTACCAGATATTTCAATATACCGAACGACAACAGAAATCACTACCCAGCCCTTCATTTCTTGAATATAAAAACATATGGCTTTCAAATTGTAGAATGACATATTGTATAAGATGCCAATTTTGGATATAAGATGTGCCTATCACTTCCGGTTTAACCGGAAATGAGCATCAACTTTGATTTTTTTAATGGATTTTCATTCTTTTCAAAATTTGGTTTCTAAGGATCATTTCTGATATAAAATTTTAATTATGTCTATACCTATCTCTGCTAGTTTTTAAGAAAATGGCGATTAAAGATGTCAAACGCTACCGCACATTAGCGGTTTATGGGAAAACAAATAAATGATATGAAGGTCTTAATAAGAATACTTCCGGCTTTAACGAAAGTGCTGCGAAAATTGACTTTTCTAATAATGTTACTTTAAAAATTTAAATGCAACACCCTGTATATTTTTTTTTTAATTTGGATTCTACGGGTCATTCCTGATCTGTTTAATATCCTATACCTATCTTTGTTTGTTTTTGAGAAAATGGCGATTAAAGTTGTCCAAACGACCGCACATTGTATGCAGTTATAAGGGAAAACAAATTAAATGTTAGTAAATTAATAAGCTACAAAATAATTAGGCGGTCTCTTTGGAACAGTTTGTTATTTTAATATTGGGTTGCCATTTAAGTAGTTTTATTATGACTTCCACCAGATAAAGCTTTTAAAAGAATTAATTAAAAAAATAATAAATGTTTCTAAAGTTTATTTGTTTTCCTATAACGTTGGACATCTTCAAATATCATTTACTCAAAAACCTAAAGGAATAGGTATAGGATATTAACACAGATTTTATATTAGGAACCCGTAGAATCCAAATTTCAAAAATATACAGAGTGTTTTCACGCGACTAAATACAAGTAACTGATAAGAAAGAGTCGCTTACTTCCGGTGAAGTCGGTAATTTTAATATGACCTCCTGAATAGGAATCTTCAGAAAAAATTAAATTAAACATAATATTTTTTATATCATTATTAAACATAATATTTTTATATCATTTATTTGTTTTGCATAAACTGTATAATATGCAGTGGTTGGACTATAATCGCCATTTTCTAAAACTAGCAGAGATAGTATAGGATAAAACTCATTTTATATCAGATTTCAATATTTTTAAAATTTGGATTCGTAGAATCAAATTTTAAAATATATAAATAATATTAGAAAATAAGATTAGTCTATCATTTCCACAGTTAAATGGAAGTAATAGTTTATGTTATATCTGCTCCCAAAATCAGCATCTTGCTGATATATTATAGCATTCTAAAATTTCAAAGCTATATGTTTTTATTCAAGAAAATAAAAGGCTGGGTAGTGATTTCGTTGTCACTCGGTATAAATCACTGCAAATACTTAAAACTATCTAACGTTTGCAAAAAGAGCACAAAATAATTATGTCATAAGAGAAAAAAAAATCGAAAATCAATTAAATATTTTATTCGAAAAACTAACCCGTGCAGAGGTGTGATAACTTAAAAAAATGTTTCTCTTAAGAAGGTGGTTTCATGGTTAAAATATCAAGCTTACCTTCACGAAGGGCATCTGACCCATGCTTATCCAATTCAGCTATGCTCCTTAAACCGTTAACAAATATGTTTTTAGGTAGTTCTTCTTTCCCTGATCCAGTCACAAAGTTTTCGCTATCATATCCTTACACGCACCATGGTTGCAGGTCGTGTTTTTAACATTACTGCCCCGCCACTATCCACTGCGATAAATTGGCGTATATAAAATCTGGCAACGTCGGATGTTATTTTCCTACTCGGCTTCTGAGAACATTCATACTTATATCGTTCGACTTCGCGGGTAATAAACGACCCTTTTTGACCCTATTGTCGGCCGGCGCTTTATAGGTGTTACCTGCTATAAAATTTAGACGGAACAGGGTGGAATTTACTTTTATAAGGAAAAATAGAAACACATTGATAATCACATATTTTATTATTAATAGAACAAAAATATTATTTATAAAATATACCTAGGGATGATACTATAATTTATTTTTAAACATTGCCATCACGGCTAACTGACGACTTTCTAATAGCGTTTTTCGACATCGCTTTCGCGTTTATATTGTCGTTTAATGTTTGCATGGAGAATGAATGGAAACATCGTTTCTTAAAGTTGAATATATCACATTCTTTACAATTTCTTTAGCATCAACAGAAAGATGCTTTCTCTTGCTGCTTGCGCCTTTGCCTTTACTGCTCGTTGACCGCTTGTACATCGTCAGATTCCTCCATTCGCCACATTTCCAAATCTAAGCCATTTACTGTTCTAGGGCATGTATGCCCAAACTCCTTTTTACCAAAACATTCAGGTAGTATAGGTAATTAATGTGGCCTGTTGGGTTTACCTTTATTTTTGTTACATTAATTTTCTAAAGTTACATTACAGGTACCTACCTACCTGTACCTGTTCCCTCAAATTACACAAAGGCCAAAGTAGTTTTCCATTATACCTTTAGCAATTAGGTAAATTTTACATATTATTCATATTATTTCCTTAAAAATTCAGTTAAATACTAAAAGTTTGCACAATAAAATATCTACATCATCAATAACAATTTGCTTCTCATTAAAAGTAAAGAATTCCCTTCAGCTTTGCCATATGCAGCTGGACAACGTCTGCCAGCCGAGTAGAATTTATTGAGCAATATAATCAAGAAGTCGAATCAGAACAATGTATAAGTATGAATAAACTTTACAGTCCAGCTTCACTTATGACGAATTTGTTTAAACATAAAGGTTGTTCCCAAATTGATACTTGCAATTTATCATTTAAATTTTGGCACTTAATGCTTTCTGTAAATAATACCTATGTTTTTAAATACAGATTCAGCATCTTTAGGTTTAATATGTCTTTATTTTTTAAAAGTAATATATTACATAGTGCCCTCAATCTTTGTTTAAGTTAAATTAATTATTGACGAATGCTGTTTGAATTTGGCAATGCAAATAATCGACGACACGGCGAGGTCGGATACGTCAGGCGGGCGACGACAGTTTAGTTTTCATTTATGAAGATAACGCGCAAGTATGTAATTTTTATTTGGTCGTCCTATAAATTTTTGTTACTTGCTAGGCTGATGTTTTATTTTTATGGGCCAGTCATTAACAGCGGTCTGGAGGTATTTTTAGGGTTTTATTGTTACTTACTGATAATACATATAATAATACCATAATTAATAAATTACCACTTGTATGCCAGGCCCACGGTGAAGTCACTGTAAGCGCTGTGTTCATAAAAAAAAAAACTGTGAAAACCCACAGGTTCCACAATGTTTCCACAGTGAAGTTTTTCCTCAGCACACCAATGTTTCCACAGTGGAACTTTCTTACTAAACCAGCTTACACAGCAAATCCATGATGAATACATAGTAAGTATTCACCGCGATTACAATAGATCCATGGTTTTAACATTTTACAATCCAAGATGGATACAAAAAAGCAATGCATTCGCCAATTTTTAATTTATAGAATTTATACACATATATTATCTTCATGTAAATCCTGGGAACAGTGGAACATATATATGATGTTCTCACGGTATGTTAGCCCACAATGTTTCCATTGTGTATCTGCTATTAGACTCAAGGATACGACATATATTTTTCGACTTTAGAATTCTCTTGGCCAATTCTAAACATTTTTGTGTAAAATACCTCATCACTCATATCAATATTTCCCAGTTTTCAAAATAATGTTAGTTAAAAATTAACAATTTAGTCACTGTGACTGCTTACTGAGCAAAACTGCCTAAAATGAAAAATACAGATTTTACTTTCCTATTCTAAGTTTTAAAGCTATCAGGTCCATGGTACCAATTACAGGTGAAACAAGTGATACCACTCGTTTATGGGAGAATGATATGGCTTGACAAACATTACATGTTTATAAAATCTTAGCAAATAAAAATCAGGAAATTTTGACATTTGTGGATAACAAGTAAACAGAAGAGCTAATTTTTATAGGTATTATTTTTATTGATTAAACAGTTTAAATTTTTTTACGTTTTATTTTGATGGTGACTTTTTACGCTATGCACAACTGCGAGGCCTGTGCACGCCCGCCGCTCCTCCAGGAAGCGTTTTTGAAATCTGTGCTCGAGCATTGACAAATTTGCATCAATTTGACATAGACTTAACTATCTAGTCGCTTAGAATGACGTTGGCGCTCGCCGAGCTACGGATTACAAATAGCCCTTAAAGTATACTTAGTGCTTATAGGTGAAATCATTATGTTAGCAAATTATTACCCTATGGCGCACCTTCTAGTCTCGCATCGCGCATAAAATACCTCACAAAAAGTTAAAAAAATACTGCTTTTGTTAATATAACTTTAGTAATGTAGGCTCTTAGAGATGATATGTTGACCACATGTAGAATTTTTATGCAACTACAGAAATGTATAAAGGATTTCTTAAGTATAATAAAACAGGTGGATGTAAGCCTTAGCAATACAAAACTACCGGTTACAATTTTTTTTTCTTAAACTGTTATAATACCTGAGGTATAAGCTGTCCCGCATTTTTTCTACATATAAACCCTTTAATTTCATTTTACAGAAATCGATGCGATGGATCTTAAAAACTATATTCTATAAATGAAGCAAAGTTTCACTTGTTTATTTAACTGTTTTTTCACTTATTCTTTCATGCCGTTATTTTGTTATAGGAGCATAGTTCTTAAAAGTAAGATAGAATTGAAAAAAAACTTTGCTATTTTTGAATAATTTGTCCAGTAAATCGACAAATTTCGATGTAGGGCATAAATAGCAAATGCTACATTAGATACGAATTTACCTTGTGTGCCAGAAATTCCCTTATCAAGTCCCCTGTTACTAAGATTTTTACTTGATCCAAATCCAGATCCTTTGATTTGATTTTTCAACTAGGTCAGTTTCTTGGGAAGTAGTGCCTGCTACTAACGCAGCCAATGTTTTTAACATTGCGGCTGGCGCACTACTTTTTATATTCAGGCTTTAGCTCGTAAATTTTTTTTCCTTATATCCATTACCACGAATGGTCAATTTTGACAATTTCAGTTTAATAAGATTTTGTTTAGTATCCTTAGGAACACAGAAATTGTTTCTGGTGGTGTATCAATATCAACAAATATAATAACCCTACACCTGACAGCCTCACGCTTCCATCGATATGTTAAAGTACCGTTAAATAGCTTTTTTTTTTAAATTTTATTATCTAAAGTACATCAAATGATATATAAACCTCGGAACTAAAGCGTCTTTTAATTCCTTAGCGAATTGTAGCCACTCCTACTGTCGGGAGTAACAACTTAACGCCGCGGGACAGTATCCTTTAGTTCTCAGTTATGTTTCCACTCATGTCTAAATCGTTAAAATATGAATTATAAATAAATGTGCATCAAGTTTTGTTATATATATATATACATATATATATATATATATATATATATATATATATATATATATATATATATATATATATATATATATATATATATATATATATATATATATATATATATATATATATATATATATATATATATATATATATATATATATATATATATATGTATTGTCTGAGTATGTTCTGTATATAAGATTTTTAATGAAACCCATAGTACAATGTAATAAATCCTTTTTATGATTATATATACTTATTTTTATTATCATTTAATAAAAATAAAACCATCACATTTTTAAATTAATTTTTTAGTCGTTTAGTAATTTGCGCTTTTTCTTTTACTCCGCCTTTGGACTCGTTTCAACGTTTAGCAGTTCATCTACTTGCAGCTCTTTCTCCATATCCCTACCATCAAAAATATTTCTCAAAAGATGTAATTAATATTAGTTTTTGTCAAATTACGTGGTGAATAATCTTCATTTCTTTTTAAATATTCAAAATATATTTTCTTCATTATACTAGTTTCATGGGATGGTAAGTCTCCTTCAAAGAGGGTAGTATCAAAACTGTCATTTTCCCGCTTCTTCATGCTACATGTACAAAATTGCAATGTTAATCGCGATTATCTCGTGACAGACGTGGTCAATCTTCTTTCCCAAATTTACACCAGCACATGTGTTGTATTTAATAACTTATATTCAAAATTTTAGTTTTTTTTTTAATTTACCAGGGGCGTACTACGGTAATATCCGTACGCACGCCACTGAGTAAATTAAGAAGTTAATTTTTTACTGTTATTAGGGCAATGTCCAATTAAACTTTGGCTAACATTTCGTTCCATTATCTTAAACGTTTAAGAGCTATTTTACTAAAACGATTTTTTTTTTAAATTCTTTAAAATCGTTAACTACTTTTTACTAAGCAACCACTGTTTATTTTATTCCCAACCTTTATGCTACACCTTGTAAAGGTGATTGTACATATTTAAAATCATAAGAAATAACCTTAATATAAATATTAACTAAAAAAAAAATATAAACATATATAAAAATCATGAAAATGAGATGTGTTAAGAAGAAACAAAATAATAAAATAGATAAGCATTCACTGTTTTAACCCAATATTTTTATTATGGAAGCAAACTAGTTAAAATGTTGTTAATAAAAAAATTAAATAATCTTTTTTTTCATTATTTTACAAACTCATTCTATCAAATCAACATGGGTTTTCACTAATATCTGCCAAAATATGCGAATTGGAGAATTTTTAGTTTAACCAAAAAATAAAGATCGCCTTGTAATTTACAAAAACGGCCCATAAAATTAAATCGATATTTTTCAGGGAAAGGGAAAGTCCCCTTTTTTCCCTTTCCGCTCTATAGCTAGAATGCCGCTATCTTCATGGATTCACTTATAAGCGGGCGGACGTATTATTTCATTACTCGGGCAATAATGTACATTTTTTAATCATTCAAAGTTCATCGGAATGGGAAAACCCGTACCTATCATTGCATATGAGTTTGGGTCAATTCTGATTTTTCTAAAATATTTAAAAAACAGTCAAAGTTTTTTTCACAATGTTTTGAGAGTATCTCATTAATTTATTGATATTTCAAAAAAAATGGTTTGTCATTACCATTTCTTTTTTATAATAAGACCTTAGCAAGTGTTCAATGATCCCAGAAAATTTTCTTTACCACCTTTCTTGCGTTTAGATAAAAAATTGTTATGCTCATCTGCATTTTTTAGTAAGAATCTACTACTACCACATCTATCCAGTGTGGAATGTTATGGATTTTTTGACGGCCGTTTTTGCGAAAAATATTGGAGTTGAAAAAAAAATGGTAGGGACCATTTTTTTTTCGATTTCGAGGTGATCTTTATTTTTTGTCTGATTAAAAATTCTCTAATTGGCATATTTTGGCAGATAATCGCGAGAAACTTATTTTTGGGACTTTGGGGGGCCATTTTCAGCGGGTTCCCATGGAATCGTGATAAACTTTATTTGTTCGAAAAACATCCAGAAGACCTAAAATTGCGCCCCAAATGAAAATTTTACAGATTTATTTACAGCTTTGGGTACTCAGATCTTTGGGTTTCCGGACTACTCCGGGAGTTGGACATTTTTTATTGGAAATATCCTCTAGGCGTGCGCAGGGGGAAAGCTGGTGTGGCCGAGATAATAATAATAATAATAAAATAATAATAATGCGCAGAACCCCCATTAAACTGATCAGGAGGAAAAAACCCCTTCAAGGACGTTACCTCAATGAGGTCAGCCAGGAAAATGTCGACAAATTTTTTGGGCGAACTACTGGCTGACGTCGGGGGGAAAATGTTCCCAGAGACTGAAGGTTTCTTTTGGGTATACAAGACCAGGTTATTCAAAAGAAAAACTATCTGAAGCATATCGTTAGAGACCCTCTATAGAGAACGATCGATGCAGATATGGATGTCAAACATGGAGACAATCCAGCATATAACGGGGGTTTCCAAGCATTTGCAGCATCAGAATATAAGGGAAAAAACACGATTCAACCCCACCCAAGATACTCCATCAACAATTATCAGAGAAGCTAAAGCTTTTACAGAATTAAGAATTGCCTTACTATAAGTATCTCCGGAACCTCTTCTCGAAAACAATGAATTTAAATTGTAATGGGACAGAACTGTACTTACAACCAAACTGTTACTCACAATTTACCAGATATTGAAAGTGGTGGATAAAGTTGGGAGGAAACAACACTGATTTTGTGCTATCCCGAACAACAACAACCTACGGGAGAAATACAATAAAAAGATTGCCAAATACAGAAACCTAGAAACACAAATAAAAAGACAGTGGGGAAAAAAACCACCCAAATGATACCTAAAATTTTTTATCAAAAACTGTCTTTTATCCAAAAATTTCTTGCGGCCCTCATGCCCGAAAATTTGGGGGGAATACAGCGGGGCCTAAAAAAGAACCTAGAGCCAAAAACATGGAAAGGGTTTCCACAAAAATAATCCTTTTGATATCTGAAGATATCTGGGAGGGAGTAAATGTTCCCCTTAGAGGGAGTGCAAAGCCGTGTGGCTTGAAATAATAATAATAATATTAATAATAATAATAATGAAGAAAAAATAAAACTATGAATAACAATAAATCAATATTAATACATTGTTATTAAAAATTAATTAATAATAAATTAATAAGAATAAATTCTTAGAATGTTTGGAAAAATTTTTTTGAAATAATAACAAACCAGTACATCATATATTATTTATTATAAAATCATTCTTCTTTCATAAGGTACAATTTTTTAAAATTCGTTTATCACAGTATTATATCAATATTTGGGCATTTCTCCTGTTCCACAAATGAAACCGGAATTTTTTTAAATGTTTTTGGCATTTTGGATCTTAATTTTTTGATTTTACCATACTCATTTTCGGAAGGTGCGTTCGCGTGTAAAAATCGAACCTTATCAAATAATAATTTTCATATTTTAAATACAGTAATATTTTTCAGACTAGTGGGGGTGCCACGGCACCCACTGTGTGCACGCCTATGAATATCCTTCTCTTTAAGAAGATTTTTTAAATGTCTAAATTAATAATAATTTCGGAGTTATTAGCAAAAAACGAAAAGCTTTTTTTTAACTTAAACTGTAAATAACTTTTTAAATTTTTTGCGTGCTGAAGATTCATTCAAATAATTTTTTTTAATGGGTTTTTGTCAAACGAAAATGAACAGATTGTAGTATTTTATGTTTTAAATAAACAATTAAAAATCAAAAGTGTTTCAATATTTCGGTTTTACCCGAGATGTATATTAAAACTAAGACCCAATCGCTTTTGTCGATCAGGCTTTGTAAATACGTGAGGTTAGCCCCTAGTTACGAAAATATCATATTTCTATACAAACTTTCATTCACATTTTAACCCCTCCCCTCCTAAGGTTGGAATTTCAAAATTTTTAAAACAGATCATTTTTAATCGTAATCAATAGCTTACATTCCAAATTGTATACTTCTAAGCTCCGAAATGATGAAGTTCCATTCACACAAACTTACATCCCCCATGCTACGCGTTAAGAGCAGGATTTTTCTAAAATCCTTTCTTAGCTAACATCTCCTATTTTTCTGGGTAATTAGAAGCCTTGCCTATTTACAACTTCAAAAAATGACAATTTTTATATACAAATTTTTCATCCCCATTTTAACCCCCAAGGGATATAATATTAAATGTGTTAAAACAGATCATTTAGTCGTATATACCAATTTTTATACTTTATGTAAAGTTCATAGAAACGTTTACCCCCTCATTGTACCCCTTTAGGCAAGAACAGGTTTCAAAATCTTTTCTAAGCTAATATCTACCATTTTCGGGTAATCAGAAGCTCAATTATTATCTGCTATATTTACAACTTCAGAAATGACAATTTTTTGATACATATTATTCTCATTTTGACCCCTCCGCCCAAGGGGAACTTAGCCCCGTTTGCCTCTGTCGATCAGGTCTTGTGAATACGTGAGTTCAGCCCTTTGTAACGAACATACCATTTTTATGCAAACTATTATTCCCATTTTAATCCTTTACCCTCCCCCAAAGGTTGTGGTTAGCCCCTAGATTATTTTAATCGTAATAGCCCACCTACCAATATATAGACTTTCTAAGTCCAGAAATGGCAGAGTCCGATACAAACCCTCACCCCCTCTGCTCTTTTTGGGGAGGAGAGTTTGTAAATCTTCTCCTAGCTAACGTTCATTCCGAATCCATTGAGCTATCGCTCAATTCAGAAGCTTCATTTCGAAATATCACGTTTTTTAATTTCTTGACTAGACTATTAGCAAGGAAGTTTAAAGGTGTATGGAAGCCCAATGCTATGGCCCATTCGATCAAAAAATGTCCAGCCCAGTATGAAAATAACTGTCAGAGTTGGCCCCGCCGATTCTGCGCAATAACGAAATTCCACGAAATAATTTAATGTGTTGCCCTACTTAACACTGATAAATCAGTGTGTAGTTAGGCAACACATTATACTTTTATGAGAGCCGTATTAGTTTCGATTGTTTTGCTTTGTGTGATTATATTTTATGGTTGCAGAAGTTTTTTGGATTGATAAAAACCTTCTTATTTTAGTGATTAGTGTTTATTAAATTGTGACTATAATTTTGTGTTTATTGTTTGTTATAATATCGTAACAAAATGATTAGAGGTTGTATGGTTTTGTCTTGCAAATCTAAGAGTAACATACCCGGCATTTTTTACTTTAGGTAAGTGTGTCTTATATTTTAGGTTAGGCAACCGAATAAATAATAATATATCAATTATAAATTATAGAAAATGAAAATTTTATAGAAAATAGCAGTGAGAAAAGTAAGGCAATCTTAACTATCTTTTAGATGATTTCCACAATGTTTGTTAAAAAGAAATAAGGTTTACATTTAGGTACTTTTATTTCATTAAATAATTTAGTACATTCTTTTAAAAGATCAAAATTATCAATTACTGGGCAGACCAGGAAAATTTTAATTTATACAGGTCCCTCTAATTGAATAAAAGAAAGTACAATTTTATGTTAAAGTTCCTTTTTCTTTTCTGTATTTGTTTAAAAAGAAATTAGATTTTTGGTTTCTTAAACTTACATTATCAACTTTTTAAGCTCGACATACTGTAGACACAATATTTAACGGTTACTGTTACAATGGATACCTAGGTACCAAAGGTTACTAAACATTATTAACAACTGTATTCTGTCTCATGAATGTTTGTTATTAGTGAAAAGTATATGCCTAAAAAGCAGTTATAAAAATTTTTACTTTTTAATGTACAACCACAATCTTAGGATAAAATTAAACTCATTTACACTATCTTGCCCTTCTTTTATCACAAAATTGGTGATAAGTACATGTCATACAATGTTTGGAATTTATTTTTAAAAAATCGGGTTTTTATCTGTTACTAAGATTTTTGATAAAAATACAAAACTCCCAAAAATATCGACCATTTAAATAGAAGGCTGTAAAGTGGCGCCATCTATTCTTTCCATATTATATCAGATGATATAAAATCCAATATTACAGAATAATTTTAAATATTCTATGGTATATCGTTTAATAACCAACAATTTTGTGCAAAAAAACAGTGAATGCTTGAATTTAACATTTGATGTCAACTTTATAGATAGTAACAAGAATTATGGAAGTCCGGCTCTGACCTATATTTATTGCAACCCGCGGGCCAATCCCTGATTCGCTGCCTCACCTGGACAATTTTGTTCACAGTTGGGCTTCCATACACCTCAAAACTTCCTTGACTATAAGTTGGACTAATTTATGTCAGCGCTAATAGTCCGGGAGGCCACCGCAAAAAAACCAAGTCTATAAGGGAACTGCATGAAACGTTTTTTATATTACTTTTAACTATATTAAATCCAAAGCCGCCCTGCTGCCTCAGCTCAGCGGGTTCAAATTGCATTTTTTTTACCCTAAAAAAATTGTGAAAAATCGTTTTTTTTTTCTAATATAACTCGAAAACAGCTGACTTGAGGAAAAAATGGTATATAATCAAAATTAATGGCCTACGTTACTTTTTATAAATTTTTTTGTAGCCCTTTTAGTTTTTGAGATATTAACGATTTAAATTTAAAATAAAAACTCAAATATCTTAAAAAATTAAAGAGTTACGAAAAAATGTAGTAAACAAAAAATATGCCTTTTGGTTAACTGTATAAAAATAGTTATTTACACATTTTTAATAAAATAAGAAATAAAGGAGATATAAGCAAAAAAGTGATTTTGGCATTAAAAATTCCGCCTATAACAATATTTTATTGGTACAAGTAAGTATACAAGCTCTGATCCACTTAAAAATTAATTTAAAATGTTCTGTTTATTGAATAAGACAAACTTATACACATGTGCCTTGACGGCAATGGGGGATAACCTAGTGGCAAAATAAGATTTAAATTTTACTTAATTAAAAAAAAATAATAATAATAATAGGTGCCTCCTCTGTCTGGGTGTTTTATACCTGGCAGAACGCTTAAGATTTCTCGATCTATATGTATAGCTCATCGTTTAAATATTTTTATTATCGATTTAAATGATAATGTTAATAATTTATAAAGACAGTTACTTGTTCAGAATAATTTTGAGAAAATTTTAATTATATTTTTTACATGAAAAAAAAATTTATAGTTTTTTTTTCAGTCAAATTAATGTTTAAACTTAAATTTAATCATATCTTAAAGTAGTAAATAAATTGGTAAATATCATAATTTAAATAAGAATAGCTTTAAGCCTAGAAAAAGTAGATAGCTTAATAAGAGAAATGTTTTAAAAGTTTAATACTAAATAAACCATCTTAAAAAATATGTTAAAATTATGATTAATTTTTTCAAGATCATTCTGAACGAGTAACTGTTTTTTAAAAATTATTGATAATAAAATTTAAATCAATAATAAAAATATTTAAACGATTAGTTATACACATAGGATCGAGAAATGTTAAGCGTCCTGTCAGGTATATAACACCCAGATAATGGAGGCATTTTTTTGTTTCAATTAAATTAAGATTACATTTAATTTCAGTTTAAAGTAGATCGAAATGGGTACAGTTATTGGACCAAAAAAAAAATTAAATAAAATATCCGTACCACCAGGTTATCCCCATTGCCTCGAGGCACATGTGTATTAGTTTGTTTCATTCGATGAAAGAAATTTTGAATTATTTTTAAATCGGATGGTATACTCAGAACAAATATTTTTTAAGCGCAATATTTAAGGGCTAAAATCACTTTTTGGTTATATTACTTTTAATATTTATTTTATTAAAAATATGTATATAAACTTTTTTATAGGACTTACTAAATGGCATATTTTTTGTATATTAAATTTTTTCGTAACTATTTTAGTTTTTAAGATATTTGCGTTTTTATTTTAAATTTAAATAGTTAATATCTCAAAAACTAAAAGGGCTACAAAAAATATATATAAAAAACTGACGAAGTTTTATTAAACCATCAATTTTGGTTATATACCTTTTTTCCTGAAATCAATAGTTTTCGAGTTAAAAAAAAACGATTTTTCACGATTTTTTAAAGTAAAAAAAATGCAATTTGAACCCGCTGAGCTGAGTGACTATTGTCAAAGATAATACTACTACGGATAAGATGAACCATTCAATGCTATATTTTTGATACCCCTAACGAGAGATTTTCGCGCTATCCTTGAACGAAAGTTAAACAGTGTTGCCGGCAGGCCTTTACTATTGGCGTGATGAAACGCGACTAGAAAAACACAATCCGTTTAGCCGCCCGCTTTCGCTACTTCGTGTTCCGAATAAGGTACAAGCGACAGACATTGGCAATGTCGCACGGTTTGTTTCGCTTTGGCAGGGGTTACCGACTTAATTTTATTCGCATTTACGGAAGCATTGATATTTTCGAACTGATTCAAAACGCCCCATTTAAGTGAACCATCTATTCGTAGTAGTATTATGTTTGCTATTGTTCATATAATAAAAAAAATGTTTCATGCGGTTCTCTTATAGGCTTGGTTTTTTTGCGGTGGCCTCCCGGACTGTCGGTCGAGCACGAAACCCAGCCAAAAATAACTTATTATCGGTGGTATTACAGCGTATTTCATGTAAAATCACGAATTGTTTTTAACCGCGCTTGGATCGTGTTGTAGATTTTCTCGGGGAATTACCGTCCTTTATTGATGTGCTGTTTAATTAACTAAACAGTATTAAGATGATATAACACACTCACGTACGTTTATTAACTTATCAGTCGACTAGCTGACGCGGGCAGTTAGGTGTGATCAGTGCATGCAGTTAGTTTTCGTGGATTTTTATTCGCAAACATGGGAAGTTCGTCTTCAAAAAATAAAGAAGAGGAGGAGAGAAAAAAACGTGAAGATGAACGAATAAGAGAACAAGCACGAATAGAGATGTTAAAGCGAGAAAGAATATATCAAGAGATATTGAGACAACGAGAAATAGAGCAAGAAAAGTTGCGACAAGAGAGACTAAGACAAGAAATATTAAGGCAAGAACGGTTGAGACAAGAATATGAAATAAAAAGGCGACAAGAGGAACAACAGAGAAGAGAACAGCAAATTTTTATTGATCGTTTAAAACAACACCGAGTGGAAAAAAATCTTGCATTAATTAATGACTTACGAAGAGCTTTTGAACTGCACCCTCTCCTAGACGAATTCCCCGAAGCTCCATATAAAAGGGAAAAACTTTTGAAAACTTCCCGTGATTTTCGCATGGCACAGCAGATTTTTAAGAGAACTAACAAACCTTTTTTTAATATAACTGAAATTGTTAAAATTGACAATACTTTTTTACTTTTGCTGTACAAGCTAGCACAGAAAAAATATCTGGAACACGATGATAATATGAACGAACAAATTATGTTTCACGGCACGAAATGCGAATACTTGGACAACATTTGTCGTCTTAATTTTGACAGATCGAAGGTAAATAATAATAATAGTATTATCAGAGCTGTCAAATTACTCCTAAATAGTTCTTTAAGTACAAGTACCAAGTTTATGATTTTTTAAAACGTACTTCAAGTACAAACGTTAAAATGTACTTGAATTTCCAAGTAAATTCAAAAAGTACTTGAAATACTAACCAAGTACTTTACTTGAAGTAAAATAAAGTACTTGAAGTAAAATAAAGTACTTGAAGTAAAACAAAGTACTTGAAGTAAACCAAAGTAACTGAAGTAAATAAAAGTACTGGAAGTAAAAATAGTTTTACTTAACTAGCATTTTTAATAACATTAAGTTAAATGTATACTTTGATAATGATAATCTAACGATTTACCTTAGAGATCGAACGCTGTAAGAAAGACACCGATACGTCACGGTCTCATATGGCAAACCCTATAAAACCGTGACGTATCGGTGTTATTCTAACAGCGTTCGATCTCTACCTGTAAATTCTGTTATTGTGATGTATGTATTAAGATTTTTAGCAAAGTTTTTTTTTTTTTGAAAATTTTTCGGGTTTGGAGGTCCAATATATTTTTTTATTTCGATCCGAATGCATTTTTTATATTATATTTTAAAACCTTATGACCTTCCAAAACTAGTCATGAACCCAATATTTTCTGCAGTTTTACCCTTTTTATAAATAATTTATCTTCTTTTTCTAACAACAAACTTACCTATGTTAAACTAATGCCCGTACCCTAAACTCATAAAACTTAAAGTATTATAAGTATTAATTAAAACAAGTTGGTTCTGTATTAAAAAAAATAATAATAAAGCTGGTAGAAGAGCATAAAAGAGAAGAAAGTGGCGAGATAATGATTGTGAAATAAAATTTTAAATACAGGTATCTTTCACGGACGATATAAGGGGGGGTTAGGGGGTCCGACCCCCCAAATTTATATCCATCTTACTTTCCAACAGAAAAAATTACATGCACCGCGCCGATGTAGAAAACGATAGGTGCTTAGCAGTGGTATTTCAAAATTTGGGCCCCCTGCAACTTTGGAGCAAGGGCCCCTAAAATTAAAATATGCAAATACCATTTAAAACAAATTAAGTAACGGAAAAAAACTCTGAATTTTGAATATAAAAAACATGTTTTAAAATACAAACTCTAACACGAAAGAGACAAATAGAAAATAGAAACATATTCAATTTACAAAACACAAACACTAATTTATCAACAGATATAGTAAACTAGAGATCAAAAATAAAAATAAATTAAAACTATTAAAAGTTTTTATTCCGACTTTCTATCATCAAATTGATTAATTGCTTCAAATTTAAAGGTGTGTTTTGTTTTTAAAAACTCTTTTACTGTTAATTAATGTTACAGTTTTATTATATTTAAATAAAATTATATAGTTTTCTTTATAGAGATAAAATTTAAAAAATTACTAAACTAATTAATTTTTTCAAGCTATAAGACAAACATTTCTAACGAAGGGCCCATATAATTTTACGCCTTGGATTTTGCAGGCGGAAAGTACGACGACCGGGGCTCTACCGGGCCCCTCGCGTTATGCCCCGCCCCCGGGGGGCCAGCAAAGGGGTAGCTACTCCATTGTTGCTTAGTCCCCCCAGAGCGGGGAATGGGCACCGCCCGCCGCCCTTGCTTTTGCGGGCGCACCAAACCAAGCTGGTCTAGTCTATTTTGTCTCTTCGAGTTGCGAAATTATTATACTACAGAAAGAAGTGTCGCTTTTAAGAGTATAAAACGAACAAATCAGGTATCTCCCTTTTGGACTCTTGATTTGTAATGGTCCACGTAGTCAACTCCCGAGTGGGAAAATGGTTGTGATGGTGTAACTCGTGCTGTCGGGTCCCATTAATTGCTCGGCTGTCTGAGCCTTGAATCGAATACACTTTTTATGCATTTGCCAATGTTAGTTTTGACTGTTCTTTCCCTTATCCATTACTTTTTGGGAATGTATGCTAATGTTAGCGGTTTTCGCGTGTAGGGTTTTCCGGTGAGCATCATTAATAACCAACCTAAGGTGCTATGAGAATGCAAAATCGCAGGGTGTTTGGGTTAAATGACAGAGGTTTTTCTGCAGCCCTCTGAACAAGAACCATCAATCTAGGAATGGATTAAGATTGGATTTTACCTTGCAACTTGATTTTCTGTGACATCAATTTCCCCTTTGGGGACCCCTCCCTTGTCAAAGCTATAGCTATGTCCTTGGTATCTTTTAATTGTTAGAAACAAATAAAAATATTTTTAAACTGGTATTTATACAATATTTTGATGTTTTTTAAGTACCTAATAAATTAATGGTATTTAAAAATAATTATATTTTTTCATTCTCGGTGCCATTAACAATTGAATTGAGAGCTATAAATGTATCAGAATTTTAACCTGTTTGCGCGATTATCTAACGTAAATAAATTGGCTTGATTGATTTCTTTTTACTTTAAGTTTTTCTTATTTACTTGAAGTACTCTTTTTACTTAAGGTAAATCGTAATACTTCAAGTGCTCAGAAAAATACTTCAAGTAATTTACTTGATCAAATCAAGTAAAAGTTCAAGTATTTTGCTATAAATTATTCAAGTACAAGTACAAGTACTTTAATTAAAAGTACTTGAAGTAAAATACTTCAAGTACAGAAAAGTACTTGAGGTAAAATTTTACTTTAAGTACTTTAAGTTTTGACAGCTCTGAGTATTATGCACAAAATTACTGTAGCCGCGAGATCGTATCGTTTCGATGAGTCGACAGAAAATAAATATAAAACAGACACTGGAGTATGTTTTATTTAAATTTATAATTTATTAAGGGGATATTCTAGTCTAGAGGCATGAATTTAAAGCGTTTTTTGAACTCGATAAAAAAACAAAGAATAGTTTTACTCTCTATTTTTAAATTGCTTGTTTATTTGTATTTTAGAAATACATAAAAAAATTTAAACGTTAAAAAAATTAAAAACTTACAACGTTGTTGGCTGGTTAAGAGGGGAGTCCAAAAAAAGGGGGTGTTTTGGCGTGCAGGATTCCAACCATTCTGGTCATCTGAAACAAAAAAATGGGAACGGATTCTTAATCAGTGAAGATGTCGCGTACATATTACTTACATTTCATTAGTCAGCAATTCCAGCCGCATATAACAGGCCTTCTACCTCAAATTGAATATTTAACGAATTTCTCTTCGAAAGACGAGCACTTCTGCCTTCTTTCTTTTGGAGCACTTAAAGCTCGAAACTCAAAACTTTCAATTCTAGTTTCATTGCGCCTAACAACAACTTTAGCTATAACTTTTAAAATAATTCGAATTTCGAAAAATTCTTTTAAGGAGATATTCTTGAATATCTTAAACTATCGAAATATGAAAAAAAAATGTTTTTTTTAACTTTCTAGACCAGAATACCCCCTTAATAGTACTATAATCCCAGAAATTTGCCTGTTTACATAGTATTGGGTTTGTTCCAACCTCTTAAAAACCGTTTATAATATGGTGAACTCAAGCCTAATCAAATAGTTCTCGGTGGTTTAAATATTGTCAATCCAGAATAATGGTAAGATAACTTAAAATTTTTAATTTTTGTTTTTTGCGTTCTTTCTGATAATATACTGTTATATAGTTTGTCTTGGTATAATCACTTTGACTTAAGTTTATATTAATACTGAAATAACAATAAATATGTTTTTTTTTTAAATGTTAGACAATGTTATGGTTTCAATAATACTAAAATCTTGGACTTCAATTGTCTCTTAAAAATGTAGAAATAGGACCAAACGATACTTTCGTAAGCTTTGATGTAGAAAGTCTGTAGTCTGTGCCAGTAGAAGAATCGTTAAGCATCATTCGGGCAAGCTCAACGAAGATGATACCTTAGTAGAACGCACCACCCTGCCGCTGGATGGAGTGATGGAGTTGTTGGAGCTGTGCCTCCGTAGTCCTTACTTTCAGGTCAAAGATGAGTACAATGCGCAGGACGATGGACTTCCCATGGGTTCATCGCTTTCTCAAGTGGTAGCAAATATTTATATGAAATGGTTTGAGAAACACGCAATTTAAACTGGCACTTATCAAATCGAAAGTTTGGCTACGATACGTTGACGATACTTTTATTGTATGGACAGGTAATGACGAAGAACTTGAAGGTTTCTTAAAACATCTAAATTGTCTTCGACCCTGTATCAAATTCACAATGGAGAAGGAACAAAATTCGGCTCTACCTTTTTTCGACGTTTTAGTCAAACGAAATAATGGACATATACAAAACTCGATATACAGAAAACCTACCGATACTAGACAATATTTACACCAGAATTCCAATCACTCCAACGAAACGAAGCAAGGAGTCATATGTACTTTATTTAACCGCGCAGTGACCTTGTGCAAGCCGAAATAAGTAATATAACTAGGGATCTTAAGCAAAACGGCTACAGTGAGAGATTGGTTAGGGAAACAATCGATAAATATCAAGATAAGACAAAAAACTCTAATTTGAACAAGACTCTACAGAACCAAAAATTTATAACTATTCCGTATATTAAAGGAACTTCAGCAAAGATTCGCAGAATAGCGAATAGGTATAATATTAAAACAGCATTTAAATCTCAAACCACTCTGAGAAGTATTCTTACTAAGATGAGACCGGAAAACAATGTTTAAAAAAATGACTGTATCTACCAAATTCCCTGTGAATGTGGTGAGTTATTCATCGGGGAAACATAAAAAACACTCGAAATAAGAGTTAAAGAACATAAAAAACATACGGAACGAGGTGAAACGTCGAAATCAGCGATTGCCGAACACGCATGGTCAAAACAACACCGCATACAATGGTCGGAAGCAAAAAATATTTATAAAGAAACCCATTAAAAGAAAAGAAAATTTAAAGAAGCTGTAATAATTGCAAACAACCAAAATGTATTTAGCAAACCTAGTGTAGACATTCCTAATATCTGGCTGCCGTTGCTGAACCGTGACAAGTCAGTCAAGCTTCGGTGAACAACGGATAGTATATATAAGGTCGTGGCTTTTAAGAATAGTTTTTAGTTATCACTTGAAAACGGTTGGAGCTACATCACTAACCGAAACGTTGTGTTTCAATTAACAAATAACGACAATGGAAGTCCAAGATTTTAGTGTTATTGAAACAATAAATATCTTTAATGTCCTTTATATTATTTGACAAATAATAATATTATGTCAAAGTAGTCAAATACGAAATAACCCTAGGGTTATTAAAAAAATAAACGCCCTAGCGCCTAAATTTACCAATAAATAAATAATAAAATTTTCATTAGCAATTAGAAAATACAAACATACTTACAAATTACTTATCGTAATAAAAATTATTTTTTAAAGTAAACGTACAATTTTTAAACTGACCGAAAATTCCACATTTCCATACCCCACCGCAGTTGCTGTGTTCTTGTAGTAATACTTTTCCCAACTACAAAGGAAGCATTAAGCCAATTTGAGCTTTCCTATCATCCACGTCCTCGTGCTACCGAAGAACTCTTCCAGCCTCCCAACCTCATTAAGCCCTCGGAACTGCCTCCCGCATCAGAATGAATTGTTGCCGTGTGGGCTTAAACAATGACCTGTGTACGCCTTAGCATCAGGTAAACCCAAATATGTAGCAATCTTAAAGGGTATATTTCCAAATGTATTTTTACCTATAGGCTGTACACCGTTCATCACGATAGCACAAAAAAAACTTATCAATAGGTGCTCTTTTGGTCGCAAAGACACATAGTCCCGAATTAACTTTGTTGCGCACATTTCACTGTCATCATAATCAAAAAGCTCCTTGCTTGCCCATTTTTACGTTGTGGAATGTCAATAAATATATGCTGCCCTATCACGCACATCGGAACTTCATTATCCAAGCTCGTCTCTTCTACGAGCCCCGAATACACCTATCACTAATGCAACTTTATCTGCCAAATCAGTCGGCGCTTCTTTTAAAAAAGTTATAACTTGTTTGCGAGTCAGAACCTTCGACTTTTTAGACTGATAATTTCTCCCAAGTTGCTTTAGGAACTGTTGCAGATATATCAACTTTTCATTACTTCTTATCTTCTTGTGAACTATTAATTCTTTACGTAACATTGAAAACTTTGTCCAAAGGGAATTTGGAGAATATGACTCTGACAAATCTTGAAAATAAGCGATCAAAACGGTTTCGTCCACAGGGTCCACGCAGTGTTCCGTCAGCCAGGCCTCAAAATGGAAATATTCTTTCTCGTAAATCCGCTTAGTTTTTTCTGGCACAAGGTCATGCTCAGCTTTTGCAGCTTTCACTAAAATATCTTGGGGGAGATGGGTATTTTCCACTACTTCGGACATTTTTATGCCTCAATCACAAAATTAATTTTATGTGCTGTCTTATTGACAAATAACTTACAACCATAATTAATGGATTAATGGAAATCAGACATGCCACGGTACTGACATTTTGGGCATATTTTTGTAAGTTATTCATAGTCCATGAATATGTATGCTTCATATACAATGTCGAAGGTAAAATACCTTTTAATTTATTATGTTTATAGTTTTCTGATCAAAAAAAAATCATGTTGAATATTAAATAGATACTAGACATAAAAAATCACAGCTATCTGAGAATCAATGATATAAGCCTTCGTGTGCTGTCATAAATCTAAAAGAAATAAACTTTGAATACAATTAAACCTATGAAGACACCAAATAACTTCGAAACGTAAAACATCACAAACAACACAAAATTTAGATCACAAATGGCAAAAAATAACTTATAAAACGGACTTGACAAATTTTAACCTCCAGAGAATCATAAAAAGACAATTTGAAATGTTTTCGTATTACAACAAAACTTTAAGAAATTATTTTAAGTTGTTTCATTTTTAAGTTGCTCGGATATTATATACTGTAAAAAAAGTTATTAAAATGATGCTTTTAAAGTATTAAAAATCCACAAGAAACTAAATAAATGTCCACAGCTCCAGAAGACTTATAATAAAAACGAAAAATAACCCACAAGAAAAAGATATCGTGCGATAATTTTAGGAATATTTATTTATTGTAGGTAAGAACTCATAAATTCGGACATGGAGTATCGTTTGCAACCAATTCCTTCTATGCGACTCATTATCATCATGACAACATGCGCAGGATGCAGAAGGTGATGATTCTAGCAAAGGTCTTTTATGGAACCGTGGAAGTAGGGAGTCCGTACACCATTGTGCCTGAAGAACCTAGTTATACCACGATAAACGAAGATGGGTCGGTGTATGTCAAATATGACGACGCGTCGTTTTATCCTGACTACATTGTGTATTACGAGGGTCGTCATCCACCTAAGCAAAAAAGATTTATGTAGGAAAAAAGTTTAAATTTAAAGTGTCGTCAAACAAGACTGATTTAAAGTGCATATGACCAAAGGACAGGGTCAGCCAACAAGGACCGAAGTGGATCGTAAGCCATAATTATGGGTGGCTTTTATCGTATTTAAAAAAAAGTGGATAATAGCCATCTTGTGTTTTTTTCCATAAAATTTAAAAAAGAATAAAAAAAATGGATTGAAACGAAATAGATACGACATAATTTTTTTGATACATTTGAATAAATAGAATTTTGTTCTTTTTCTTAGTAACACCAGAATTAGTCTAAGATCCGAATTAGGGACGACCTTTATCCACCTGCCAACCTGATAAAAATTAGTTTTTATTATACCGGGTGGTGCATCGCCAGACTGGCCATAGGAAATCCCATGTAAATTTTGATACATTAAAATATTGGCTCCCCTTTTGAATTTACAACAAAATTGTATTAGACTATTTTAAAGACGTTGATAAGATTAGCTCACATACCGAATTTCGTTTTTTTCTGATTAGGCAATTAAAAGTTATTTAAGAAAAACTATTTGTAAAATCGTTTCATACCTGCTACATACCTTAATGAATCCACCAGTAATAAATAAAATGTCTTGTCAACTTTTTAATTTACGTTTTACTTTGTATTAGTTATTTCAACATGTTTTACAGTATTGAAGAGAAAAAAATGGTTGTAATCATTTAATAAATACAAGTAATTACATTGAACTACATAATGAGATTTTTTTAACAGTTTTATAGGAAGGTCTGTCTAAAAATACGTTTTAACACAACACATTGAAACTAAAAGCTAATGTTTTTAATTAGATGCTCAAACAGACCTCCGTTTACTGCTAAGCAATATACTAAACGGTTATAAAATTCAGTTCTTACATTATGAAGTTGAAATGCCGATAGTCGATCCACGCCGCTGAAATTGAAACTTTTAATTCTTAAAAATTTTTGGGTAACTCAAATTTGTATAAATAACATTTTTGATATGACCCCAGGGAAGAAGTCGTTTGGGAAAGATCAGGAGACCTAGCTGCCAATTTAGGGGTGTAATTTGGTCCTATAGTGAGTCCATTGAAAACATTTTGAACATATTCCCTTACTTCTCGTGAATTGTGTGCGGGACAACCATCCATTTGAAACCAAATGTTTGATTGTCAGGTGCAACTTCTTCCAATGCCGGCCCCATTGATTTTGTAATAGTTCTAAAAATTTTCGGGTTCCAAATTGTGATTCAAGAAAAAGGTCAATAATCCGATGTCCAATTATACCCCCCCACGTTTACCTTTTGAGGGTATTGAGTCCTTGTAGATCCCAAATTTCTGTGTTCATTTCTTTGCTCCAGTATCTGATGTTTTGAACGTTTGGTTCATTTTTTAATGTAAAGTGCATTCGTCACTAAAGCAAATATTGCGAAAAAGTCCCTATCGTTATTGCCATTTCCATAACTTAAAACAAAAATTCTTTGGGATCTCATCGCCTTCCCTTTAATTCCTGATGTCTTTGATATTTGTACGGTATATTTATATTTTTTAAATTTTTGATATAGGTTTTTTTTTTTATATAGTCATATTCCAGTGTCCTTAGGGATTGCAAATATACTACCGGAAAAAGAGAAATTATGTGTTTTTTGTATTTTTTTTTTTAATTTGAAAATTTAAAATTACCATTGATTTTTTTCCATATAATGCGAAAACTCCCCATTATGACAGGAACGTCCCTGCAGTGTTGCCAAAAAACAGGTCTTTTCGAATACGTTCCCCATTTTCACGTCTGAAATATAATTGGGAAAATAAAAAGCCGCTTTAACTAACCAGAATTAACCATGATCAACTGTTTAGACAAATTCAAGAGCCCCTATCGGTCATGGTTAGTTTTTTGGGAAGCAAAGCAGCTTTTTATTTATCCCAATTTTTTTCAGACAGAACAAGAATATCAAAATTTGATGGCCGAAAATTATTAAAATCCGGCAACACTGTTGATACTTATTTTGAATTTGACAATGTAGAAAGAATGTGTTATCAGATATTAGATTTATTTCTAACCTATATTTTTTTATTTAAATTAAAAGTTGTTTTTGATTTTCTGCGTATTTTGTCAATAGATTTCTGTTTCTGTGTGTTATGTTTAACTAAATAATTATCAATTTATACGTTTTTTCCCCGCCCAGCACTCAAATTCACTCCAAGATCCAGTAAGTTTATTTGGTTGAAAAACAAAAAAATTTAAAAACAATTTGTCTTCTCCGGTAATATATTTGCTATCCCAAAGGATATTTAAAAGTAATTTTATTAAAAAAATTCATAAAATCCAAAAATAGCAGAAAACCGTATATGCAATTGTTAACATTTTCTTTAATTTGCGTAGTACTGTGCTGTAATCCTTTCCTGCAACTTTGCCAAGAGAGCCTATAGGTGCTTCAATTCCATGATTTTTCTTCTTGGTAAAAAAATCTAAATCGGCGTATTATTTTCGGGCCCTTTCCCTCAAGTAATTAATTTCGCTCTAAGCAGTTGCATTTATTTAACAGTACCTTTGTCTCAAACTTATGAACGATATTTAAGCTGTTGTCTTACTTGGAATGTTCTGTCAGGAAAAAACGTAAAAACATGTCGGATACTCTTTGATAACTATTTTCCCTGTTAAAACCATTTAATCATTGTTATTTTCTCTTAAAAACTGTAAAATTTGAAATAACTAATACAAAGTAAAACGTCAATTAAAAAGTTGAAAGAAAATTTTATTTATTACCCCCTGGATTCATTAAGGTATGTAGCAGGTATGAAAAGATTTTCAAATAGTTTTTTTTAAATAACTTTTAATTGCCTAAACAGAAAAAAAGGGAAAATTTAGAATGTGACCTAATCTTATCAACGTCTTCAAAATAGTCTAATACAATTTTGTTGTAAATTCAATAGGGGAGCCAATATTTCAATGTATCAAAATTTTCATGGGATTTCCTATGGCCAGTTTGGCGATGCACCACCCGGTATATATTTTGTAAACAAATGTATCGCGAACAGGTTGCCTAAAAAGTATTACAAAACGTATATTCTTTGACAATGATATATGCCGAGTTTATACAAGATTTTCATAACTATAGTGATAACTATAACAATAGAAAAGTGACAACATAACCTAACTTTTTGTAAAAATGAAGAGAAAAAAGGAATTTAATATAACCCCTCTATTAAAAATTCATACTTCTTTTCTGTAAATTCTGTTTTTGTTATAATAATAATTCGATAGTTAATATAGAAATTTTGGAAAAAAAGCATAGGAATGACAGTTCGGCGCCTGCGTATTTTTATTTGGTAGATAAGCATAAAGTTTAAAGTTGGGAACTTCAAGGTTATTCAAGTTATGCTTATGCTTATGAATGTTGTATAAACCGGTCCATAAGTATATTAATCTTTAACTCTTATGGTTATTGTTATAGTTATCATTATGGTTATAAATATGTTGTATAAATTCGGCATTAGTTTGTCAAAACTGCAGTCACGCTAAAAGTAAATAAAATCTGGGACAAAATAAAATAGTAATTTACGTTGCAAGGCCGGAAAATGGTCTATTAAAGTACTAGTCTAGATGTCTACAGACAAGGCGACAGGAGGCCGAGTCCGAAGAATTTCTAGACAAGTACTTTAATGACCCTGCCGTGTATTGAACAACGTTTTACTTCATACTGTTTTATCTTTTTTTGATAAGTAAATTGAAGTGTTAATATTGAGATAATATGAAGATGTCAGTATTATCAAAGTAAGCCAGTAGTAGTAAATCAGAAGATGTAACTGCAGCGTAAAGATTTTATTTTACAACTTATTTATCTTTGATTTCCATATAAATTTGGCAAAAAGTGTAAAAAACGGCTTCGAACATTGTGCATCACGCGCTATTTCGCTTTTGGGGCAGAGTAATGGGGGATCGAAGCAGCAAAAAATGTACCGCGCCAGGCGTTTAAAGCCGTTTTCACACATTTTGTCAAATGTATATGGAAATTGAATATACAAGTTGTAGGATTAAATATGATGTTAAAATAATCCGTTTATGAGATTTAAATCGGACAATGACAGTTAATACTTTGGATCGTTCAAAATACCACTGCAAAATATTTAAACTGCGATTTTAAAAAACCCTCACATAAGACAGTGCTTACTTTAGCCCATTAAACAACATATTATATATAAATAATTATTTTTTCGAGGATCAGTTTTTTCAACTTAAAAAGGGTTAAAGGGTTCAAGTTATGAAAACTAAGCTGACTTTTCTCTGCGAAAAATGCACAAATAAGGATTAGCAAGGACCATTTTGTTTAGTTTTCGATTCAAAATTTTTACCCTAAAAATATTGTTATTTTGGATAGTTTTTCTTTACATTAAAAACAAGAGAAAAACTATCTTTCGTAAACGAATTTTATTTTTTTAGATTCTACGCTACATAATCGCTGATAACTTTGTAAGTATTTTTCGTAGAGAGAAGTCCAAGACGAAGAAAAGTTTCGTAATTAAATTTCCTACAAGATGGAATAAGTAAGAAATCGCAAACTTTATTGGGCTTGTTGTAAAATGGCAATAAAAAAAATGTAAAAACACGTAGCTTTTCGGATAATTTTCTTGGACTCTAGATTTTTCTGAGTATCTCCATTTTCGACTAAAAAAACAACATGGTATATTGAAACATCACGGCAAATTTCGTTAAATTTGGCTCAATAGTTTTTACTCAATAATTGTGCAATCTTATTTCGTTTGAAAAAATTGCAAACTGGTTAATAGTCCAGAATATTGAACCTAGACAGAACAATTTTTTTTCACGTACACTAGGGATCCAGTTTTCAGACGTGTAATGTATTCCATTAAAAAAATCAAAATTTGGTATCAAAATCTAGTTTTAAACGCACCCTGTATATTTTCTCTTTAGTGCGAAAAATGCGTTAAAAAATTATGATAGACGTTTGCAACCATTTTTTTTTAAACTTAGTACCTGATTTTTAAATGAATTTGTTTCATATGTTAGCTGCTCACTGTATATAATATGCTAAGGTTATAAATCTTGTAATAGACAAATCTATTTATAGACAAATTTTATTTATATTGAATACTTTGTTTACATTTTTTAGTTAATTTTTATTTTTTATTGTTTTATGCTGTATACATAATAAATGTTGAATAAATTTAATATACCCTAAAAATATGCATATTTTTTAATTTATTTTAATTTTATATCGTTTCCTATTACATATGTATGCTGAAAGGGACCGATTTAGTTCTAATTAGACTCTAATTAGACCGCAAAGACCAATTAGGTCCATGGACCAAATCAAGTACCTATTTTTCTTAGCACACAAACGTTTACACCAACCTAATTTGTTTATCAATTTAATTCAGGTTAAACTCTAGTACCAAAATGAGAGTTAACCATATGATCAAAACATAAACCTGTTTTTTTTTTCAATATATGTACATATATATGTATAAATATTTTTTCTACAACCGTGCGAAAAGTACCATGTTTGCGCTTCAAAAACAAAACACAAAGTTGCACTTTTCCGAGGAGCAAGCGTTTTTTTACTTTGTCGCTCGCCGAGCGACAAAATACTTTGTAAAATAAATTGGTATAGTAGCCACGGTTTTATTAAATCTGTTTTTATTAACTACTTCACCTTTGCATGTTCCGTTGAATGTTTATTAATAGTGGTAAAATGCAAATTACCAACTTTAGTTATACAGAATAATAAAAGTTTATGTTCGGAAAGTCCCTACATCGTTCTGACGGAGTTTTCTTCCACTAAAAGTGGTAGAAATGTACTTTTTTATAAATAACTGAATTTTATATTCTACGTCATATAACTATGTATATTACGACAAATCAAGTGATAAATAAAGCAAATTACAAACTTTAGTTATAGAAAGTAATTAAAAAAATAGTTATTATGATTACAAACTCTAATTTTCTAAACTTTTCATTATACTAAAGATAGTAGAAATGTATATTTAGTAAAGAATTCGCATTATCTATAAATTACATTGATGTCCAAATAATCGCTTTAAATAAAATACAAAACTACCAACTTTAGTTACGAAAAACAGTTTAAAAAGTGGTTTGTCGATATCCTTCTTTTATTTTTTATTAATTTTTTGTACTACTAAAGGGGGTAGAAATCTATTTTTTCTGATTCAAACTGATTATATTTATAGCTTTCACATAACACAGGCGAGTATTATGTTTAGATATGATAGGAGGCCATGCTTGCCGCTGCTGTCAAGAAAAATAAACAAATGATTATTTGACGTATCAAAAAGTTTTCTAAACAGCTATTGGTGTTTAATAAATTGATTATAATAATTATCTGATAATGGACAGTTTTAAAGAGTATAAAATATGTAATTGTAAAAAATTGAGCCATGTCCAAATACGCCATTCCAGTTTAATATACTTAACTGCGCTAATTGAGAACTGCGACCAACATCTTTCGAAAAATGGTTTGTTCAACAGCATTGAGAAGAGTCTACTACAAATTTCGACCAAATATTACAATATTCCCAAAAAAAGAATGAGTAAAATCATTTCAAAATGTTACATATTTGTTATCAAACACAGATATTTAATACCGAGTAGTAATTCGCCTGGTTTTTCACCCCTAAAAAAGGAAGAAGTATTAGAAGAATTCCAAGAACATTTAGATATTGTTACACAGAATTTTAAATCATAACGTAATACACTAATATGTAAATAACTAATTAAAAGGGTACTAAATAGTTTTTTATTGTTTTCTTTTGGAGTAAATACCTATTACCAAAGATAATACTACTACGAATAGATGGTTCATTTAAATGGGGCGTTTTGAATCAGTTCGAAGATATCAATGCTTCCGTAAATGCGAATAAAATTAAGTCGGTAACCCCTGCCCCAGCGAAACAAACCGTGCGACATTGCCAATGTCTGTCGCTTGTACCTTTTCGGAACACGAAGTAGCGAAAGCGGGCGGCTAAACGGATTGTGTCTTTCTAGTCGCGTTTCATCACGCCAATAGTAAAGGCCTGCCGGCAACACTGTTTAACTTTCTTTTAAGGATAGCGCGAAAATCTCTCGATGGACATCGGCTCGCGTTAGCCAAAGTCCATTAGGGGTATCAAAAATATAGCATTGAATGGTTCATCTTATCCGTAGTAGTATCTTTGCTATTACTGAAAAAAAAATTACAATAACCACCCCAAAAAACTGTCAAATGTAAGGTTATATCAATAATCATTAATTTTTTTCCAATTATTTTATAAAATCTGCGGTTGTAAAAAAAAATCTTGTGTAATTGGAGCGCAAAGTGACATTGTCGCTCTCGCGAGATAGCCACAGTCGCATACGCGTCCCCGCCCCCTCAAACAATGTATTACTTTGCGCTCTTAATACACAAATAGCTATTGTAGGTTGGCTGGAATTTGCCGTTTTGCTTGCGAAACGCGAACTGTCAAAGATCAAAGCTGTCACTTTGGTCCTCCAAAAGGAACCTACGTGTTTACACCGACGAAAATCATATTTGATCCACCCTAGTTGAGATGGGTTTAAATTTAAGTAGAAAATTTTAATTCCCATGTGTTTACACTAGAAAAAGTACGCGTGACGTCACTTAGACCTCTAACTAAAAATTTGGTCTTCCCGGTGTAAAAAAAAGGCGATCGGCCCATACGAACTTGCAAAATGCAGATCCCATAAAAATATTTTAAAATAAAAAAACTGTTATTTAAAAATGCAAATTAATTAATAATTAAAATTTTGCTTTAAAAAATGGGACTTTTTTATGAAATGATGTCACAAATGACAAATTAATTTGTTGTCATAGGTTCATTTATTGTTTTCTAAAATAAAAATAGTGTTGAGTAAATTGATTTTAGGGTTTCCTGAAATTACCTCAGCATTAACCAAAATTAACTGATATTGATGCTATACGGTGTAATTCATGTAATATTAGTATTCTCTTTCTTTTTTTTTAATTTTTCCTTTGCTGAAATACTGAACTGAACTAAGCTGTTATGTTTATGGTTTTGATACTAGTCAATTCGCCAGCTCTCGCCATTCCAGACAGAGCTTTCCGGGGTTTCGTCTGTGGAAAATCTGATGTTGAAGCTCCCAGAAATTCCAAAACTTTTAAACTTTTTAAATGTTTCTTTATCTTTGGCATAATTAACGGTGACCAAAACAGCGCTTAGCCCCAGAAGAAGGACCCCACTAATTGGCGTTAGTCTCTCCTTGATCCCCGAGGGTTAAAATCGATGATACGGCACCGCCACCCGCCCTCCCCGGAAAAAGCTCTGTAGCTTTTTATCGCGGGCGAAGGTCAAAAAGAAACATTTTTTGCTTGAATACCAGAAGCGTTTTAATTTATCTTGTGGTTATTGTCAAGTTTAGGTTGACATATTTTTGATTTGTGGAATTTTGTGTTTTTTATATGTATGTTTGATGTTCTTTTATGCGTTCGGCTGTTGATCTGGAAGTTTCATGTATGTAAAATTTATGACATTTACAAGGTATTTTACAAATAGCATTTTTGTATTTTCAGTAATATTTTTTTTTTGCTAGTTGGCATCTAAAAGTCTAGACTTTAATATTTTAAACATTTTGCATTTCTTTATTATTAAAACATAAAAGATCTTATCTTTAGGCAATACCTTAGTCTGCATAGAAAACAGAACTTTATCTTAATACCTACTTAAAATGAGTGATAAGGTTAACTATAAACAAGATTATCTATTTTTAAAAATGACTCGCGAAAAGCACAGAGCAAAGCAAAGAAAATTATTATTCTGCAATAGTAATAACCAGTGGCAGATCTAGGATTTTTAAACTTTTAATTTTTAAAAGTGAGACCTGGGACCCACACCAAATATATTATCGGATGCTATTGACCTCAAGGGGAACACTTTGGTAAGGAAAATTTTCTTTTAGGAATTTGCAAATAAAAGTTGATTTTTTGGGTGCTCCCCCCCAGAGAAAAGGCCAAGTTTCAAAAGCCAATTAATACTATATTTGTAGTTTTTCGTGAATTTAATCATGTTTTATCGTTACATCACAGATTTGGCAAAATTATCTGTTTTTCTCAAAACCAGAGCTGAGTAGAAATCGAGTTTTTTGGAATAGATTCCTTATTAAGGATCCAAAGGTTGGATTACCTTTTAAAAATAGGATCCGTGACCGTGACCAGATTTTTTATACAGGGTGGCCCACCCCATTCGCCTCGGTTTTTCTACGAGAAATGAAATGAGTTGGGGAAAAACTTTTAGCACAGTCATATGTGGGTCCATGAGGAGCATATTTCCAAATTATTTTAAAATATACAATTATTCAAAAAAAAGTACATATCAAAGTTAAATATTTTTTCTTATGGAACACCCCATATTTTTTATATTTTTAGATTCTATAGACCAAATAAAGGTGAGTTATTGTTATATTTCCTATACCTAAAACTGATCGTTTGTAAGAAATTTAAAGAAATTTAAAAATACAGACCATAATTTAAAAATTGTTTACACCCTGTAACATATAACGAGCTGCTCGTAATTAAATTTATTGCTTAGCTTAGGGTTTAAGTTAACTATCACATAAAAGTTTTACCTTAATATTATACAGAGTGCCTCAAAGTTTGGACAAACATTTTATTAAATAACTTCCTTAAGTTAAATGGAACACCCTGTATTTAGTGGCCTATTTTAACGCGGAACTAAATTCCCTTTAAAACCATATTAGGGTTTCCTATACCTATCTCTTCTGCTTTTTATGCAAAAGGCGTTTTTATATTTGACTTATTCTTAAAAATGGAACATCCTGTATTGTAATTAAAAAACCTTTTTATTAAGGATCACGAAGATTAGCTAAACGCACAAATTTAAATTTTTGATAATAAGATGTATCTCAAAGTAAAATGTAGGCAAAACTCCAATTTATTCGCGAAAATTCACGATACTTACGTCATCTATGAGATAACGCAGTTACTCATTGAAGGAAAAATTGGAATCGCCATTAAATCACGTTGTTTTTAATCGATATTTATTCTAAAAACTTTTACCTTTTTCTTTCGTGTGTTGTGCTTTTACCCATTTCTTTAACTTTTTAATTGTTTTAATAATGTCGAGCAAGACGAAAACGCTATTGTTCAGTGCCCCAGTGCCGAAATTACGCGGGTGAAGGTGTTTCAATTTTTTCTTTCCAAGTTAAAACTGTTTGGCAAAATGTTTTAAATTGGAAAACCAATTTCCAAATGTTTGACTGCCTGCAGTGCCCACTTCATGGAATCTGATTTTACTCCTGGTAAGGAAAGTTATTTTAAAAAGTGCTTGCCAATAATGGTTTAAATATTTCTATAAATTTATATTTATATAAATTAAAGTTGCAATAACATGTTTACAGTACCCAGATAAGCCAGCCTTGCAGCTGCAAGTGCATTGCCACTTCTTTACATCTTTATCATCTAAATTTAATGTCAATTCATGAGGGGACTTTTTATAGCAGACGTCCTGAACACAAAGGATAATACTTTTCTGGAAGTAACACTTTCCAACAAACATGAAACTATATGATTAGTTTTATAAACAGCTTCGCCTTCGATAGCGGCCGCGATCTAGTACCCACATATTCTAAAATATCTGCTAAAGATACCACTATCTTAGGCATTTTAAAATGGCAAAATGTAAAAAAGGCTAAAGAAACTGAAATAATAGATAAATGCTATAAAACCAATTAAACAAATAAAATAAACTAGCAAACACGCACTTGTTCCATAAACTGTTAAGTAAATTTGAAATGTTTCTTCTTGTGAATCAGCTGATGAAGCTGCAACCATCTATTGGTTAATGAATTTCGCGAATATGTCATTTCTAAAATATTAAAAGCATTCTTAAAAATGAGGATCGAAATATAGTAAAGGCACACCTATCCTAATTGTTGAAACGAAATATGGTAAATTGCCCTTGTTTCTTAGCAAATGTATCAGACTTTAAGGTAAAATAAAACTACTCGTGTTCCATTTATTCCACCTCACACGTTAACCAAAAATTAGAATTTTCGTCACTGTAGTAGTAAAAGTTATGTCTTTTAAATAATCCGTTGTTATGAAAAATTAAGTCTGATACATTTGCTAAGAAACAAGAGCAATTTACCATATTTCGTCTCAACAATTAGGACAGGAGTGCCTTCTCCTATATTTCGATTCTCATTTATTTTTTAAGAATGCTTTAATATTTTAGAAATATCAGTAAATTGAAGTTATTACTTTTGCCTGCATTTTACTTGAGATATATTTTATTTTCAATAGTTTAAACTTGTGATCCTTAATAAAAAGGTTTTTTAATTACAATACAGGGTGTTCCATTTTTAGGATAAATTATAAGTCAAATATAAAAACACCTTTTGCATAAAAAGCAGAAGAGATAGGTATAGGATACCCTAATATGGTTTTAAAGGGAATTTAGTTCCGCGTCAGAATAGGTCACTAAATACAGGGTGTTCCATTTAACTTAAGGAAGTTATTTAATAAAATGTTTGTCCAAACTTTGAGGCAATTTTGTTCAACACTCTGTATAATATTAAGGTAAAAATTTTATGCGATATTTAACTTAAACCTTGAGCTAAGCAGTAAATTTATTTACGAGCAGCTCGTTATATGTTACAGGGTGTAAACAATTTTTAAATTATGGTCTGTATTTTTAAATTTCTCTAAATTTCTCAGAAACGGTCAGTTTTAGGTATAGGAAATATAACAATAACTCACCTGTATTTGGTCTATAGTACCTAAAAATATAAAAAATATGGTGTTCCATAAGAAAAAATATAACTTTGATATGTACTTTCTTTTTGTATATGACCGTGCTAAAAATTGTTTCCCAACTCGTTTCATTTCTCGTAGAAAAACCGAGGCGAATGGGGAGGGCCACCCTGTATAATTTTAAAATGATGCGGAATTGATTTCTTTTTGAAGAATACGATTCCACCGTCGTATGGTTGGGTTAATGAACTAACAAACCGCCAGAGTAACCCCGCAATGGGTCCCTGGACACAAAGGGATCCCGGGGAATGAAATGGCTGACAAACTCGCCAATTTGGGAGCTAAGGACAATGGACCTGAATCTCTTACAACGGATATGACAGAGATAGCAACATGGATAGAGAAACGGTTCAATGAGAACTGGAAAAAGACAAAAGCCAGACAATCAAAGGCTAGTATTGGGGAAGAACTATGGAAGGACCTACCGATGAACAAAAAGGACTTCAATAGGGTGCAAATGAGAAACCTGACAGGCATTCTGACAGGGTATTGTAGAAACAGACACTATGTCAACAAGATAGGAAAAAGCGAGACAAGTACATGTAGATGGTGTGGAAAGGGAAGAGAGGACGCCATACATGTACTTAGAGATTGCCCAGCACCAGGGCACATCAGGGGGAAATGTCTAGTTACGGCATGGCTGGACCTAAATGACATAAGATTCCTACCACTAACGGGACTCGCATCACTAGTGGGGAAATTGGGACTCCAGTAAGCAAAACGACAGCACCATATCAGTGTAAAAGGAATGCATACGTAAGGTACAGTGACGGAACCTGTGTATGCTTAAGGGTTGGTGTAGAGCATAACAGGCTTAGGCCTCAGTGCTCAAGGCCCCAGCGAGGGAACTCACCATGCTACAATAGATAGATAGATAGATAGATAGATAGATAGATGGTTGGTTTGAATGCAGTAAGTTAATAAGTTAATACACACACAAAAATAATGTATGTTTTGATAATAATTTCCATTTTTTTTTAATACCTAACTAGCAATTTTGTAATATTTTTTTCTATTGTCCGTTCAACAGCCAACATTTCTAGTTGGATTTCGACCCTAAAACTCCAACTTCGTTTGTAACCCCAAAAATGTCCAGGAAAAGATATGCCTGTATCTGGCAACTCTAGTCCCATGTCTCACTTTTAGATTAAAAATTTAGAAAATCCTAGACCCGCCACTGGTAATAACTATTTACTGCACTGCATTTATTTGAATAAAAAATAATGGATTTAGAGCTAGAATTACTGCGTTTATTGTTTGTTAACATCCTGTTTGGCATATTCGACATAGCTTAGAATAGGACAGAGTCAAGGCTGACGGCAGGAGGGTCAGGAGAGGTCCGTCCACCCTCCCTGGATTTTTTTTGCTTTGGTTGGCTTTGCACAGGAATGCATACAGCCATCGCTGGATTTTTAAAAATTACTTAAAATAAAACAATTTCCGTCTAATTTCCTTACGTCTCAGGAATTTAAATGAGTATGATTATTACTTAAAAATTAAAGTTGTGGTATTTTTATTTGTGTATTTATTTCCATTAATTTTGGAGAAGTAAATTGACTTAAACTTTTGACCCCCCCCCACTACATTTTTTCTGGCGGCGGCCCTGAACAGAGTGTCCCATTTTAGACATTTTTATAGGGTACCTCCGTTATTGATGGTGCTATTAAAAAATAATATTGGCGTCATGTGCTCTTTCAGGGACAAACTTAAAATAGTAAAATCAAAATTTGAAAATTTTAGCTCGCTTAAGAGATATCAAAAACTTGTCGAATTCAAAATGACACAATAATTTCTTAGTTAAAAGACAAACATGCAAATGTGAGCCATATGCTCAAAAAACTTTTTTTCTATATTTGAACAACATAAAAATGTTTTAGAATAAGTGTACGGGATCAGGTAAAAAAGTTATCGAATCGTACCTCGTTTTTTTCTTAACGAGATTGGACCGTTGGATAGAAACACATGGACCTATAAGGTGGCCACCTCGATCTCCGGATCCAAAACCTCCAGTTTTTTTTTTTTTGGGAAGGGTTGAAAAATAAAATTTATAAAGAAGTCATCTTAACCCGACAACAACTTGATCAAAGAAATTATGAATCCTTTACACATTATAAATGCCTTTCTATTGTTATTTAATTGATTTTCTTGTTCGATTTGTTAAAATATATTGTGTAAGGTCTTTCCAGCTATAAGGTCAAATTCTGTTCTAGGATATTAGCTTTTGTTCCATAGCTTGCTGTGGTTTAAAGTAATAAAGTTTAATAATTTGCATAGAAAACCAATATCTTTCGTGGTGTGTTACATATTTTTTTTAGAGAGAGAGAGAGAGAGAGAGAGAGAGAGAGAGAGAGAGAGAAAGAAAGAGAGAGAGAGAGAGAGAGAAAGAAAGAAAGAGAGAGAGAGAGAGAAAGAAAGAGAGAGAGAGAGAGAGAGAGAAAGAGAGAGAGAGAAAGAGAGAAAGAGAGAGAGAGAGAGAGAGAGAGAGAGAGAGAGAGAGAGAGAGAGAGAGAGAGAGAGAGAGAGAGAGAGAGAGAGAGAGAGAGAGAGAGAGAGAGAGAGAGAGAGAGAGAGAGAGAGAGGTTTGTTCGAGCTCATGATACTATTACTCGAGAAGATAAACCCACGCGCATGAGATAAGCCTATCTCTCTCGCACGCCTGACGTCACTCGATGACAAATTTCCCCAGAAACAGCGAGTTTTAATTTTTCCT